>VSMD01016979.1:0-42266 GCA_008750895.1 Mirza zaza
AAGAAAAAAAGAAATCAGGCCGGGCGCCGTGGCTCACGCCTGTAATCCTAGCTCTCTGGGAGGCCAAGGTGGGCGGATCGTTTGAGCTCAGGAGTTCAAGACCAGCCTGAGCAAGAGCGAGACCCCATCTCTACTATAAATAAAAAGAAATTAATTGGCCAACTAATATATATAGAAAAAATTAGCCGGGCATGGTGGTGCATGCCTGTAGTCCCAGCTACTTGGGAGGCTGAGGCAGCAGGATTGCTTGAGCCCAGGAGTTTGAGGTTGCTGTGAGCTAGGCTGACACCATGGCACTCACTCTAGCCTGGGCAATAAAGTGAGACTCTGTCTCAAAAAAAAAAAAAAAAAGAAATCAGAAAATTTTAAACAGCATGCATATTCTCAGAAATGAAATTGCTATGGGAGAAAAAAAGCCTAGCACTGGAATCAGAAAACCTGGAGTTGAGTCCCACTGATGTCACTCATTTAATTGGCTGAGTTTAGACAGGGCACTTAATCTCATCCTCAAGTATCCTGATACCAAGAAACAGAGTTTATATATACAGTCAGCCCTCCATATCCATGGGTTCCGAATCTGTGGATTCAACCAACCGTGAATTAAAAATACTCGGGAAAAACAAAACAAATTTCACAAAGTTCCAATAAAACGAAACTTGAATTTGCCACAATCCAAGTACAATGTTGAACCCATGTGAATGAAGTGGTGCGTAGGCATTATATTAGGTATTATAAGTAATCTAAAGATAATTTAAAGTATAGGAGGATGTGTGGGGGTTATATGTAAATTCTACACCATTTTATTTAAGGGACCTGAGCATCCTCAGATTTTGGTATCCACGGGAGGTCCTCTAATCCATCCCCCAATAAAATAATTACAAGGTTTAAGTTAATGGTAAGTATATGTGACCTAAAAATAAGTCAATAACTACTAACAGCATCCTTGAAATAAAATTGCTTAATTACGTGATTAAAGACATCAGTATTCCAATCCCAGGAAAGGTCAATCCCCCATATAAACTAACATCAGCATCTAGTAAATCAGGTCTCATAAGAGTAGGTCCATGCTGGGGGCCTGTTTAATTCTGGGACACTGACAAAATTAAGTTGCCGAACCTGCAAAGCTGAGGAATAAACCAAGCATGGTGACCCCCTCCATGTCCTGCCTCAGCCTCTCTAACTGGCCTTCCTTCACAGTAATTCTCTCCTTAAATGCAGAACTTACCCTATGGCTAGTCAGCAACAATAAGCTACATGGCAAGTAGTCATTTCTACAAATATTTTAGTCTCATCTTTGAGCAGTCTATGGACTTTTACAAGAATTTTGGTGAGGTTACTCCTTTTAGGTTCTAAAAATTAAAAACACAAACATAGGCTGGGCACAGTGGCTCACGCTTGTAATCCTAGCACTTTGGGAGGCTGAGGTGGGAGGATCGTTTGAGGCCAGGAGTTCAAGACCAGCCAGAGAAACATAACGAAACTCTGCCTCTACAAAAAACAGAAAAATTAGCCAGACGTGGTAGTGCCACACCTGTAGTCCCACCTACTCAGAAGGCTAAGGCAGGAAGATCATTTGAGCCCAGGAGTTTCAGGTTGCAGTGAGCTATGATGATGCCAATGCACAATAGAATGAGACTCTGTCTCAAAGAATAAAAATTTTAAAAAACCCATAAAAACATAAAACTAAAATAGAATTTTAGAAAATGTTCCTTATTGCTTATCAAATATATTGTGCTAATCTGTGAATGCTTCATTTATTTTTTACCTAACACTACATTTTCTTTTGGGGTATTTAGGCTTCAAGGGTTCCATGAACTCTGAAATTACACATAGAATTGTAGTGCTATCTTTTTTGAGGAGCTTTCATCACAACCTTGAAGAGGTCCATAGTCCAAAAAAGGCTGAAGCAGTGCTCTTCAAAATGTGGTCTCCAAATTAGTACCATCAGCATCACCTGGGAACTTACTAGAAATGCAAAATTCTTTTTTTTTTTAACTAAAGGTCTAACTAGAAATGCTTGGCCCCTGCTCTAGACCTACAGAATCAGGGTAAGACCCTGCAGTCGTTGTTTTTGGGGGGTTTTTTTGAGACAGAGTCTCACTTTGTTGCCTGGGCTAGAGTGCCGTGCATTAGCCTAGCTCACAGCAACCTCAAACTCCTGGGCTCAAGCGATCCTTCTGCCTCAGCCTCCTGCGTAGCTGGGACTATAGGCATGCACCACCAGGCCTGGCTAATTTTTTCTATATTTTTAGTTGGCCAATTAATTTCTTTCTATTTTTAGTAGAGACAGGGTCTCGCTCTTGCTCAGGCTGGTTTCGAACTCCTGACTTTGAGTGATCTGCCCGCCTTGGCCTCCCAGAGTGCTAGGATTATAGGCGTGAGCCACTGTGCTCGGCCTGCAGTTGGGGTTTTGATGCCCTGCATGTGATTTTGATGTAGGCTGAAGTTTGAGAATCACTTCTTTAAAGTAAGGATTGTTTGTATTAATTTTTTTTTTAGATGCAAGATATTCTGGTTTGCCAACTGCAAGAATGTTTGTATGTAAACTAGAACATGAGAAGTTTCTGTTCAGTTCCAAACTCCAGAATTTTGAGACATGGGATATATAATAAATCTTTGAAAATTCTCTATGAAGCACACAAAAGAAATAGTAATCATTTAATTAAGGTGAAATTTACGTAACAAAATTATGTTAGGATTACAGGCATGAGCCACCATGCCCAGCCAACAAAATTAATGGTTTTTAAAGAAAACAATTAAGTAGTATTTAGTACATTCACAATATTGTACAACTACTCCCTCTACCTAGTTACAAAACATTTTCATTACCCCAAAAGCAAACTTCATCCCCATTAAGCACTTGCTCCCCATTTGTCCCTCCCCTCTGCCTCAGGTACCTGCCAGTCTGCATCCTCTATGGACTTACCTAGTCTGGACATTTCATGTAAATGAAATCTTACAATATGTGACTTTTTGTATCTGGCTTCTTTCACTTAGCATATGTTTTCAAGGTTCATCCACCTTGTAGCATTGTATCAGTTCTTCACTCCTTTTTATGGCTCAGTGATATTCCATTTTATATAACAACACAGTTTGTTTAGCCACTCAAAATGTTTTGGAACAAGATAGAGGTGGGGGTTGCACAAAATTGTGAATGTACTAAATACCACTGAATTGTATACTTTATTTATTTATTTATTTATTTTTGAGACAGAGTCTCACTCTGTTGCCCAGGCTAGAGTGAGTACTGTGGCATCAGCCTACCTCACAGCAACCTCAAACTCCTGGGCTCAAGCAATCCTTCTGCCTCAGCCTCCCGAGTAGCTGGGACTACAGGCATGCGCCACCATGCCTGGCTAATTTTTTCTATATATTTTTAGTTGTCCAGCTAATTTCTTTCTATTTTTAGTAGAGACGGGGTCTCGCTCTCGCTCAGGCTGGTCTCGAACTCCTGATCTCAAGAGATCCTCCCACCTCTGCCTCCCAGAGTGCTAGGATTAAAGGCATGAGCCCCCGGACCCTGACTGAATTGTATACTTTAAAATGGTTAATTTTATATTATGTGAATTATACCTCAATTTAAAGTAACATTCTGTAGAAGGATGGGCTCAGCAAAAAACAAAACAAACAAAAACAAAAACATTTAATCCTCACAACAACCTGATTCTATTATTCTCCCCATTTTACATAAGAAGAAACAGATACCAAAGGGCTCAGCAACTTTTCTATTAATAACATCTACAGTTTATTTGAGTACCTATTTTTTATTCTATTGGTTATACACATAAGAGTGGAGTTAACTGGGTCACATGGTAATTGTATGTTTAAGTCCTTGAGGAATTGCCAAACTTTTCTTTTTTTTTTTTAAGCAGGATTTCAGGCACCTTTATTCTCAGCAGATATTTTTGGTCAGGGAGCCTGCCCTTGAAATCTATTACATATGGAGGCAAACTCCTGCCCAAGTCCTGACTCTCCAACAACAGCGACCAGCCACATCACTTCCACTTGCCATTTTCAAGGCTCAGAATACATCTGCCCTCGGGTTTCAGCTAGTCTGGTCACAGCCAGTTTGAGTGGGACATTCAGGGGCTAAATCCTGCAGCACAACCGACTGGACCAATAAAAAGAGGCTCTGTAGCTGGGTAATAATAGTGCTGAATTCATTTTATTACAGAAGAATTTTACTCCTTTGTGTTCCTCATATAATTTATAAATAGGACAAATTATTTCTTAATATTATATATTTGCAATACAAACAATCACAACTGGTGATATGGGAAACTTAAAAAAAAATACTGTTTTCATTAAGAGTTTCCCTTTAGGAAGGACCATACCATTCCTCAACCTTTACAATTTTTCATGTTTTTGTTGTATAAAACCACTTTGTGGTGACAATCATATAGACTGCCTTCCAGATCAATACTGGCCCCTGGGCTTGGCACACTGCACGCTGCATTTCCGAGTGGTAAGAGTTACTATCCCTGCCTTCTATAATCAATAATAAAACTGTTACTCTGCAAGAATTTAGGTAAGAAATAGTTTAAGTAAAATAGTACTTCTTAAAAACTTGAGCATAGGCCGGTCGAGGTGGCTCATACCTGTAATCCTAGCACTCTGGGAGGCCCAGGTGGGAGGATCACTCAAGGTCAGAAGTTTGAAACCAGGCTGAGCAAGAGTGAGACCCCGGCTCTACTAAAAATAAAAAGAAATTACTTGGACAGCTAAAAATATATAGGGCCGGGCACGGTGGCTCACACCTGTAATCCTAGCACTCTGGGAGGCCGAGACGGACAGATTGCTCAAGGTCAGGAGTTCGAAACCAGCCGAGCAAGAGTGAAACCCCATCTCTACTACAGATAGAAACAAATTAATTGGCCAACTAATATATATAGAAAAAAACTAGCCGGGCATGGTGGTGCACACCTGTAGTCCCAGCTACTTGGGAGGCTGAGGCAGCAGGATTTCTTGAGCCCAGGAGTTTGAGGTTGCTGTGAGCTAGGCTGACGCCATGGCACTCACTCTAGCCTGGGCAACAAAGCGAGACTCTGTCTCAAAAAAATAATAATAAATAAATAAAAAACTAAAACTAAAAATATATAGAAAAAATTAGCCGGGCATGGTGGTGCATGCCTGTAGTCCCAGCTACTTGGGAGGCTAAGGCAGGAGGATTGCTTGAACCCAGGAGTTTGAGGTTGCTGTGAGGTAGGCTGACGCCACGGCACTCTAGCCTGGGCAACAAAGTGAGACTGTATCTCAAAAAAAAACAAACAAAAAAACTTAGAGCCTATTGTATAAGTCATTTATCATTTTCTAGCCAAGCAATTGGTACAAGCTTAACATGGTCTCTTTTCTTTTTCTCTGTCTTTCTTGCTCAAAGAGGGTGTCACTGAGTTTTAAAATAATGCTGGATTTTTTATGATAACCACTGTCGATGAATAATGCAGGGTCTTACTGAAGTACTAAAATCTCATGCAAAACGTCTAATGAACGTCTCATTACATCCGGCTATTCTATTATTTTCTGGTTTTTTTTTTTGAGACACAGTCTCACTTTTTTGCCCAGGCTAGAGTGAGTGCTGTGGCATCAGCCTAGCTCACAGCAACCTCAAACTCCTGGGCTCAAGCAATCCTCCTGCCTCAGCCTCCCAAGTAGCTGGGACTACAGGCATGCACCACTATGCCCGGCTAATTTTTTCTATATATATATTAGTTGGCCAATTAATTTCTTTCCATTTATAGTAGAGACGGGGTCTCGCTCTTGTTCAGGCTGGTTTTGAACTTCTGACCTCAAGCAATCCGCCCACCTCAGTCTCCCAAAGTGCTAGGATTACAGGCGTGAGCCACCATGCCCGGCCTATTTTCTGTATTTTAAATAAGTTCTAACACAGGAAAGTGGCAGTGGTTACTTTTCGTTGACACTTGCATCTGATCTCAGGAACTCAGATGTAAGTCAAAAGTTCAATTCTGAGTTTTGGCAACAGAGCAGTAACAGATATTTCTGAATTAAACAATTCTCAAATGTTTTTAGCCATTTGAAAAGTATTGCCAAACACACTATCTCGTGTTAGCTGAACAGTCACTTTGTGCTGAGAATCAAAGAACCCTAAACTCTACAAATGTCTTACTTCACCAGGTCTAACTATAATTGAAGGATTTTAATAAAAAAATTACACAGCAACTTTTATCAAACAGCAACTACTATAAAAGGAATGGTAGAAAAAAATGACTTCACAAAAATACACTAAAATTTGACAATTTTATTAGCCAGGCATGGTGGCGCATGCCTGTAGTCCCAGCTACTTGGGAGGCTGAGGCAGAAGGATTGCTTGAGCCCAGGAGTTTGAGGTTGCTGTGAGCTAGGCTGACACCACGGCACTCACTCTAGCCTGGGCAACAAAGCGAGACTCTGTCTCAAAAAAAAAAAAAATTGACGATTTTTTTATACAGGAATTTTTTATACAGGAAAGTTTTAGTGTTTAGTAATTAATAGCACAACTGACCAAGGTCCAAGATGTGAAGCTACCATGTTTAAGAAACTGGGATAAATCACTCTATAAACTAACTATATAGTACGTGATAAGAATGTACATTTTATAATATAAAACCTGTCTACACATAGAAGTTAGCTGCAAAAAGCCATTCAGTCTTCTCTTGGCTTGGAAAAATGGTGTTCCAGATTTCAGTGGAAGTTACTAGTGACCTTCAACTCTTCTGTGTGGCAGGTATCTTGTTTTCACCTTCCAGTTCCTCCACTTCAGCCTGTGTCATGAGGTCGGTGATATTTCTCTCCAGATCATCAATGGGACTACTCATGTTATCAATTCTTCTAATGATCTGGTCAGACATTGTCTGGAATTGATCTTACATCTGCTGCTGGAGTGTCTGCACCACCAAGGTGAGATCCTGCATGGTCTTGGGGTCAGTCTCAGCCATCTTCCCAGTTCCCAGCTTGGTGGTGATGCCTCGGAATATCACCCATACTTCCATTTGTCCCGCAGACGTCCCCACTACCTCTTCTCACAAGGAGACAGGCTACTCTCGAAGAATTGCCAAACTTTTCCACAGCCACTGGGCCATTTCACATTCCTACCAACAAAGTATAAGGATTCCAATTTCTCCATGGCCTCACCAACACTTCTTATTTTCTGCTGTTGTTTTTTTATTATAGTTTTTTGGTTTTTTTTTTTATGCAGTGGGTGTGAAGTGGTACCTCATTGTGGTTTTAATTTGCATTTTCTAATGACTAAAGATGTTGAGCATCTTTTCACATGTGCTTGTTAGCCATTTATGTATCTTTGAAACATCTATTCAAGTCTTGTACCCATTTTTAAATTTGGGTTGTTTGTCTTTTTATTATAGTGATCTCTTTCAACCACGGTTAGTATTCAACTCCCAAATACCACGTACAAGAGGACTCTTCTCTACAACATAACTGCCAGAATTTCTCTTCTTCCTTTTTTTTTTTTGAGACAGAGTCTCACTCTGTTGCCCAGGCTAGAGTGCCATGGCGTCAGCCTAGCTCACAGCAACCTCAGACTCCAGGGCTCAAGCAATCCTCCTGCCTCAGCCTCCCAACTAGCTGGGACTACAGGCATTCGCCACCATGCCCGGCTAATTTTTTCTATATATTTTTAGTTGG
This sequence comes from Mirza zaza, assembly GCA_008750895.1. Taxonomy (NCBI): domain Eukaryota; kingdom Metazoa; phylum Chordata; class Mammalia; order Primates; family Cheirogaleidae; genus Mirza; species Mirza zaza. The sequence continues at coordinate 7,639 of VSMD01016979.1, forward strand.
CCAATTAATTTCTTTCTATTTTTATTAGAGATGGGGTCTCACTCTTGCTCAGGCTGGTTTGGAACTCCTGACGTTGAGTGATCCTCCTGCCTCGGCCTCCCAGAGTGCTAGGATTACAGGCATGAGCCACCATGCCCAGCCTCTCTTCTTCATTTATACTCCCATCTCTGTACACGCCAAGCCTCTCATCTTCATTTATACTCCCTTCTCTGTAGAAGAAGGAGCCCACTTCTACCACCAAGTCTGACACAGAAGGTAGGCGCAATGTATTCCTAGGGTCCTAAGTTCAAACCCAGAATAAAATAGTACTATTTTTCAACACTACTACCATTTTCAGCTGTAAATACAGGTAGCCATCCTGGGAGGCCAACCACCATTTATCATTCACAAACTTTTCAAAGAGTCCAAATTTTAAAAGTGGTATTAAGGCTTTTTTAAATTTTGTCTTTTTGAATTAAGTAAAAAGGTAGTCTTACCTGGATACTCATGTCAAAAGGAGTCAATTCGTCTTCACCCAGAGATTCAAACATGGCCCTGGAGGCATCAACCAAAAAAATCAAACTATCTCTTCCTGAATATTTATATTCTCCTATGGGGAAAGAAATGGAAGGAAACGTTTGCCTTTATATTCATATTTATGTTTATCATTAACACAAATAGAAAAAAGTCCATAAAACAAAAGTATAACCTAATGAATTACTGTAAGGTGGACAACCTTAAAACCTCCACCTATGTCAGTAAATTGAGTCTTGCCAGCCACCTCAGAAGTCCTTCTTATGTTCCCTCCCAATTACAACACCTACCTCCCCCCAAAAGTAATCACTACCTTGACATTTTTTTTTTTTGAGACAGAGTCTCACTTTGTTGCCCAGGCTAAAGTGAGTGCCGTGGCGTTAACCTAGCTCACAGCAACCTCAAACTCCTGGGCTCAAGCAATCCTCCTGCCTCAGCCTCCCAAGTAGCTGGGACTATAGGCATGCGCCACCATGCCTGGCTAATTTTTTCTATATATATTAGTTGGCCAATTAATTTCTTTCTATTTATAGTAAAGACGGGGTCTCGCTCTTGCTCAGGCTGGTTTGGAACTCCTGACCTCGAGCAATCCACCAGCCTCAGCCTCCCAGAGTGCTAGGATTACAGGCGTGAGCCACCACGCCCAGCCACTACCTTGACTTTTAATAATCACTTCCTTACTTTTCTTTATAGTTTTATCACTCAAGTGTACATTCTTAAACATTAGTTTTGACTTAAAAAAATGGTTTTTTTTGGTGGGCACAGTGGTTCAAGCCTGTAATCCTAGCACTCTATGAGACCCAGGCAGAAAGATCGCTTGAGTTCAGTTCAAGACCAGTGTGAGCAAGAGCGAGACCCTGTCTCTACTAAAAATAGAAAAAATTAGCTGGGTGTTGTGGTGCACACCTGTAGTCTCAGCTACTCAGGAGGCTGAGGCAGGAGGATCGCTTGAGCCCAGGAGTTTGAGGTTGCTGGGAGCTAGGCTAATGCCATGACACTCTAGCCCCAGCAACAGAGCGAGACTCTGTCAATCAATCAATCAATATTTTTGAAGCCTCTTTTTATATACTCCCTCTGTCTTTTTTCTCTTATAATTTATTTGCTAAAGAACCAGAATGCTTTGTCGTGTAAACTTGTCCACATTCTGGATTTTGCTGATTGTATTCTTTCAGTGTAGATTAACGCAGTCCTCTGTCCTTCCTACTAAGGACCTAGAGAGGTGGCTGGGCGCAGTGGCTCAAGCATGTGATCCTAGCTCTCTGGGAGGCCGAGGTGGGCGGATCGTTTGAGCTCAGGAGTTCGAGACCAGCCTGAGCAAGAGCGAGACCCCATCTCTACTATAAATAGAAAGAAATTAATTGGCCAACTAATATATATAGAAAAAATTCGCCGGGCATGGTGGCACATGCCTGTAGTCCCAGCTACTTGGAAGGCTGAGACAGCAGGATTGCTTGAGCCCAGGAGTTTGAGGTTGCTGTGAGCTAGGCTGACGCCACGGCACTCACTCTAGCCTGGGCAATAAAGTGAGACTCTGTCTCAAGAAAAAAAAAAAAAGGACCTAGAGAGGCTTAATCAGATTCAGGTTTCCTTTTTCTTTTTCTGGCATGACTATATCATAGATGATGTTGTATTTTTTTTTTTTTTTGAGACAGAGTCTCATTATGATGTTGTATTTTTCATAAGACATATAATGTCCAGTTGTCTCCCTTTTTGACACTGCTGTTTCTTAATATAATAAATGTAATTAACCCCCTTTTATTGAACAATATGGCAATATGTGTCAAGAGCCTTAAATAAAAATCTACCTTGATCCAGTGAATTCTACCTCTTAGGAATCTATCTTATAACAAGACAAGGAAAAAACCCTTATGCAAAATTGAACACAGTGTTGTTTATTAAAGAAAGAAATTGAAAATAACTAAAATGCTCAACAGATGAGTTATAAAAATTATATATATGTAGTTTATATATATTATATATGTTATCTATAAAGATTAGATATATATATATATATATAGTTACTGGAAAGATATATCTATGATACAACAATAAGGAAAAAAGGGCTGGGTGTGGTGGCTCACACCTGTAATCCTAGCACTCTGGGAGGCCAAGGTGGGTGGATCATTTGAGCTCATGAGTTCGAGACCAGCCTGAGCAAGAGTGAGACCCCATCTCTACTAAAAAAAAGAAAAAATTAGCTGGGCATGGTGGTGCATGCCTGTAGTCCCAGCTACTTGGGAGGCTGAAGCAGGGGGCTCGTGGCTGAGCCCAGGAGTTTGAGGTTGCTATGAGCTAGACTGATGCCATGGCACTCTAGCCCAGACAACAAAGTAAGACTCTGTCTCAAAAAAAAAAAAAAGGGCAGAACACAAAATTATGTATATATGTTTAAAATTATTTTTGGAAGACTGGTGAAAATAAATTAAAAATGTATATGCACTATGATTACAATATTATAAAATCATATTTTAAAATTTAGATATATATAGTTAAGAAATAAAGATTGAAAGATACATAATAAAGGAAACATGCAAAATGCCAAAATGCTGGTAGTGGTTGTGTTAGGGTAGTAGATTATACAGATTATAATAAATTTTCTCTTTTATTTTTTATATTTCACACATGTTTCTCACTTCTAATGAAAGCACTTTTAAAATTTCTACCCAGGAGTTAAATAGACCAGTATGTAGATTACATATTCCCCTTATTTCTCTTCCTTTACCTTACGTGTTACTGTGTAGCCTGAGTATACACTCCCAAACCTGGAAGCTACAGTGAGGAAATCGATCACTTTCCCGTTACTGTGTTGCTAATATTTACTCTTTCCTATCTGCAGTTACTGCGGGGTTAAGGCATTTTTACACTGAGGTCCTGGAATGAGTAAAACTACTTTCCTGGGTGAGGAAGGGCCTCACCTGAGCCATTTAAGGTGACAAAAGTCACCCATGGTCATTTATTGAGGCTCGATAGATGTCAATCTACCAATGCCCAGCAAAAATTGAAGGCTAGAAATGTCCCGCAAACTAGAGTAGGACCTAAATAAAAGAGCCTAGGGTAACTCCGCAAAATTCAAAAGGAGAAAAGTATTTCAGATTATCTGGGGAGAGAAGGGTGAGCCATCAGACAGCAAAGTCTACCTAGCAGAGATGGGCAGGAAAGGTCTTCCTTTCCATACACAGAACGGTACTACTACATGTTAAAGTCACTTACCACCCGCTTCAAAGCTCTCTTCTTCTTCTTCTTCTTCTTCACCCCCAGTTTTGTAATAAGACTCCCACCCTGACATGTTGGTCACTGCTCACTAGGTGAAAGAAGATCGTCAGAAACAAGCATGTTTAAGCCGAAAAAATACTGACTTCTAGGTTCTAGTGAGATCTATGCCAAAGGCTTGGGGTTACTGGTAAGGAATATAGATGATGGATCCTGCTGCCTCAAGAGTTCAGTGCACTTGTGCACCTGAGTGCACAGGTAAATGGACTTGGGGATCACTTCAGCATCAGCCACTGGCGGCCCGGGGTGGTCGCTGGGATCGGTGTGCTGGCGTAGCCTGACCCTGGAGGTCCTGTCCCGCCTCCGGAGCCATATGAATTGTAAGGGATTCCCGCTCCGGGATAGTCTGTTCTGTAGCGGACCCACTCGTCGGCATCCCGCCCCAAAACCTCCCCCAACAGGCAGTCACGCCCAGTAAGGTCTCGGACGGAGGCGGGCCTCAAATGCCAGGTGCAGCCTCTACCGAGAGGAAGGAGCGTGATCTACACTCTGTCTCTACTCCTCGGATTCGCACACTTCGGGCTGGCGCTGCCCCCCAGAAAGGCTAGGGGACAGGGCGAGACTAAGCGGGCGAAGCAGACCGAGGCCGGCCTTCACTGGCGAGCGACGCACACCAGGCACAGACAGCCTACCTTCAGCGCAGGGAACAGATGAACCTGGACCCAACAATGGGGCACCACGCATGCGCGGGCCCCTGTGTTTTCTCTCTCTCCCAATCAACGCCCCTTTACGTCATCACGCATAGTGCGCACTGCTTCCCGTCAGGCTGACACGCCCACTCTCACAACCGGCTTCTACACGCGTCCCGAACCAAAGCCAACCGGATCAGCGAAAGCCCCGCCCCCTTCGGCAAAGTTCCGCCCCCGCCGCCCGGCAAGGCGGTACGCACATGCGCAAAAGTGCGTCGCCGCCCCCGCCCTCTCTTCTGTGCGGACCCTCCCTGTCCCCTCTCTGTCACCTCACAGTAGTCGTTGCCGGTGGCAGGTGCGGGGGCGCGAGCAGCGCAGGGCGGCCTCTCCCCCGCCCCTCAGGCCGGGCCCGGGCTCGGTCCCCCCGCTCCCTCCGCTCCCCCCGCTCCCCACCCCGGCGGGTACGGGAAGGTCCTAGCCGCTGCCGGGTGCCCGAGGGCCGTCGTGGCCGCCGCCGCCACGAGTCCCAATGGAGCCGCCGAACCTCTACCCGGTGAAGCTCTACGTGTACGACCTGTCCAAGGGCCTGGCCCGGCGGCTCAGCCCCATCATGCTGGGTGAGGGGGAAGGGGTCAGATGGGAAGGAAGGCGGGAGCCAAGCGGGAGGGTGCCGAGGTGGGGGACCCGGGCCACCGCTCAGGGGGAGACACGGCCCAGAGGATGGAAGGCAAGCCCGAGGGGAGAAGAGAGGGGTCTGAGGTTTGGGACCCCTTTCCTCTCTTGGCATGTGAATCCAGGGAGAAGGGATGAAGGAGTCACGCCCTCCCCTTGCCAGGGTCTCAGAGACCGAGCCCCCGAGCCCTCCAGAGCCCCTTCAGCTGGGGTGGGGGGTGAGCAGCTCGGGATCCTGGAGGGTTCCCTGCCTCGCTTGGCGCGGTGCAGGGGAGGTGAGGTTGGCTGCAGCGCGGTGCCCCTCGTGGTGGAAGAGACACTGCCAGACGGGATTCTCGGAGATTATGGGTGGCCCTCGGAGAACCTTCCCTCCATGTCAAAAAGAAACTCCTGCTGTCCCAAGGATAGGTGGGGAGGTAGAGGTAGAGCTGCACAGGGGCCAGAGCCTTCGTCCCCAGGTGGAGGTCAAGTCAGGTAAACAGGAGCGGGAACTCCAGAATTCACCAAGTTGGGCCTGACAGTGCGTCTTCTTTCAACAGTTTCTAAGTTAATTGCTTTTGCCCAGATGGTAAGAAAGCAATTCTGGGGGAGGGTTGGATGCTGTTGTGTCAGTGAGGATTAGTGACGGAAGTATTTCGGTTGTGCTCCATTAAACTACTTAAATGCCAGGAGAGAAAAATCAGCCCTCATTGAGTAAAGAGGGCTCACTGCAACCCAAATACTTGTGTAAGGTAGGAATTGTCAGGTTTGTGATTTCTGGTAATAATGGGCAGGAAAGGGTTCCAGGAATAGAAAAATGAATAGCTTTGACAACATCCATTTGAATGGCTAGTTTTTACTGGCCTCTGGCGATATTTGAAAGTGATTTAGTTCATCTCAGTGAGACAAAGGGGCAGAGGTGAAATAGTAAGGCTACTTTTGAAGGCATCTTTTCAATGTCCTTGAGTTTCTAATATGCACAGTGAATTGAACCTAATCTTTCAGCTCTGGCTAGTGAGTGATTTCTATATTTGTCTTCACATCAGAATCATCTAGGGTGCTTGTTAAAAATAGAGATACCTTCATTTCCAACATAACAGTTGTTAAATGGGATTAGAAAAAATAAGGTTAAAACAGTTCTTTAAGCATGAAAGTATGCATTTAAACAAGGGGTATTATGTGTTTGCTTTGGCAAATAATTATCTGTAAGGATACACAAGAAATTGGTAACAGTGGTAGCCTGTAGAAAGGGGAACTTGATGCCAGGAGGACAAGAGTAGACCCATGAGAACAAGAGTAGACAACTTTGCTGTAAACTTCTTACTTTCTGAACTGCATACTACATACACATATTATCTATCCAAAATAAGAAAAGTTTTAGTTAAATGGATTCTAGAGCCTTACTTTGCAAATACTAAATCAGTCGAATGTTTATAGCAGCACAGTTCACAATTGCAAAGATGTGGAAACAACCCAAGTGCCCATCAATACATGAGTGGATTAATAAAATGTGGTATATGTATACCATGGGGTACTATTCAGCCATTAAAAAACAATGGTGAACTAATACCTCTTGTATTAACCTGTATGGAACAGGAGACCATTCTTCTAAGTGAAGTATCACAAGAATTGAAAAACAAACACCACATGTACTCACCATTAAATTGTAACTAATCAGTCAACACCTATGTGTACATATGGAAGTAACATTCATTAGGGTGTCAGGCAGGTGGGAAGGGGGAGGAAGGGAAAATTCATACCTAGTGGGTACAATGCATGCTATCTTGGGGATGGGCACACTTATAACTTTGACTTGAATGGTACAAAAGCAATTTATGTAACCAAAATGTTTGTACCCCTATAATATTCTGAATTACACACAAAAAAAGAAGAAAAACATATATATATATATACACATATATATATATAAAAATACTACATCAGAACCTCCTAGAGTTTTGGTCCAAAAAATATGTATTTTTAGTAAGCTTCTCAGATAATTCTTATGTGGCCAACCTGTATTGGACAGAAGTTTGGGCCTAGTTGTTAAAATAAGTAAGGCGAATCTGAAAGTAAAACTTACAAAGTCATTGAGGAAGGTGTTACTCATTAATAGGTTACATCAGTCAAGTTCTAACTAAGCTGCTTGGAATGGAGCCATTTGATTAGCTTGATCATGATGAGGAGTCACTTAGGTATTTCCTAAATAAAAGCCTCCCCCTTTATACTGGGTATTTTTGTTCTATTACCTAATAATTATTATTTTGAACTGAAAGTGGACGTAAGGATCATTGCTTCATTCATTCAGCAGATATTGTCTATAATGTGCTAGTCAGTGTGTTAAGCTGAGGATGATATAATGAATAAAGATGTTCTTTGCCATCTATAGAGCTATCTAATGGGGGAGGCATTAAATATAAATAAATACATCAGCAAATAAAAATGGTTAAAAATCATGTTAGTCCCCTACTGTGCAGGAAGCAAACTGGGTGCTGAGATAGAAAATAACAAGAGAGGCCGGGCGCGGTGGCTCACGCCTGTAATCCTAGCTCTCTGGGAGGCCGAGGTGGGCGGATCGTTTGAGCTCAGGAGTTCGAGACCAGCCTGAGCAAGAGCGAGACCCCATCTCTACTATAAATAGAAAGAAATTAATTGGCCAACTAATATATATAGAAAAAATTAGCCGGGCATGGTGGCACATGCCTGTAGTCCCAGCCACTTGGGAGGCTGAGGCAGCAGGATTGCTTGAGCCCAGGAGTTTGAGGTTGCTGTGAGCTAGGCTGACGCCATGGCACTCACTCTAGCCTGGGCAATAAAGTGAGACTCTGTCTCAAAAAAAAAAAAAAAAGAAAAGAAAATAACAAGAGAGACCTACTTTAAATAAGGGTATCAGGGATAGTAACTTTTAAGCTGGGACTTCAGGATGAGGAAAAAGTAGCCACAGGAGGGTAGTGAGGGAGTTACATTGTTCCTGGTAGCAGAGGGATCAGCCTGCCAAGGCCCTCAGGCAGAAAGGAGCCCAGCCTGGTACTGAAACTGAAAGGCCCTTGTGGCATATAGTGGGTGAAACAGAAAGTGCCATAACTGAAGGTGAAGTCCCAGACCTGCCTCCTCCCCTTTTAAGTAAATGTAAAACCCTAGAAGGGCTCAGCTGAACATGAGAATATCACCCATTTGGCATATTAGATTGGAATGGTGTTTCCAAGGACATCACCTTGTCTGCTAATCTGCTTCTCTCTTATTTACCTCTTTTTCCCCGTATTGCTTTTATACCTTTTACCTTTTACAAAAATAATGAAGAGTTAGCAAAGCGAGTTGTTATTACTTTCTAGAGCTGAAAATTTATGGAAAACAGGCATTGCCTTACTGGTTCATCCCATTCAGACACCCCTAACCTTAAAAGTTGGGTATGTCCCAGTTGTGTTAGCCAATCAATATATGGGTATATATTGATTGCCTATTCCTAAATATATTTGAACCCTTAAAAAATCCATTTGCTTCCTGATTTTTATAATGAATTCTAGAGGTATATTATAGCCAGCATTTGAGAACTTACCATGTGCCAGACCCTTTTTTTTCTGACTATGTTATAATCCTCACCACAACTTTATGAAATAGGTCCTGTTATTACCTCCATTTCTCAGTTGAGGAACCTGAGACACAGGGTGTTCAGAATTTGCCCCAAGTACATAGATGGTAGGTAGGTGGTAGAGCTGGGTAATGGACACAGGCAGTCTGACTTCCAGCCCTTGTGCCCTCAGTCATTTGGCAATACCACCTCTAATGTGTAAAATGTTTCCTTATAATTGGCGTAAAGTAGGTACTTTGCTGAAGTGTGTGAACGTATTCTTAGCCAAATGTTTTGAGTTTGGATGAGAAAAAAAGTCTGGGTTCAATGCGTGTGTGCTGGCCGGGCGCGGTGGCTCACGCCTGTAATCCTAGCACTCTGGGAGGCTGAGGCAGTCAGATTGCTCAAAGTCAGGAGTTCAAAACCAGCCTGAGCAAGAGCGAGACCCCGTCTCTACTATAAATAGAAAGAAATTAATCGGCCAACTAATATATATAGAAAAAATTAGCCAGGCATGGTGGCGCATGCCTGTAGTCCCAGCTACTCAGGAGACTGAGGCAGCAGGATTGTTTAAGCCCAGGAGTTTGAGGTAGCTGTGAGCTAGGCTGCCGCCACGGCACTCACTCTAGCCTGGGCAACAAAGTGAGACTCTGTCTCAAAAAAAAAAAAAACAATGTGTGTGTGCCTTTCATAATCTTCCAGATTTATGATCACCCTTTTGGCTTTCATTTTCCCAAACTAAATTTGTGCGTCTTCATTAGCAATACCCTCTCGTGCTTCCATTATGTCAGTTATCCATTGTGAAGCCTCATCTAGTTCTGCTGCAGTTCAGGGTTGGACTAGATAAAGCCCAAGATAATTCCCCTTACCCCTGAAATGATGTAGACTCCATGGTTTTACCATATTGTGTTTTCAGTCTCCTAGAATTGCCTCTCATGAAGACTTTCCTGTTCTACAATTCTTCACTCACCATGAAAATGTCCCCAAATTATCTTTAGCATTCTAATTGAGCAGACAGCCTGATTGCACCTTTTTTTCCCATAGTTACCATTTGCCCAAGATAATTAGTTATTATAATTGTCCTTCAGTTCCTCCTCTTGATAATTTTGGCTGCTCCTTAAATTTCTTGACCTCTTTTTGTGCCAAAGTACATAGAGGTAAATGCAGAGGTGTGTGGGTTTTTTTAATTGTGGTAAAAGGTACAATTTATTATTTTCAGATCTTAAGTTTTGTGTGCATGCATCATATTTATTTTTTTTACAAACTCATTTCAAAACTGTTCTCAGGTTTAAAGATTTGGGGACATAGAACACATATATTTCTTGGCAGAATGAGTGCTAAAGAATATTTGAGATTTTACTCTATACTCAGTTCTGTGGTTAATTCTGTAGTTCAGATAGTAATGAAATAAAAGACATGAACTATGTCCTTCAGGAGTTTTCCTAAGAATATTATTTCCCTTAAAATATATGTACACATATAACACTAGATAACAATATAAAAGATATTATTATTAGATGCCACAATGAGTGAGTGGTGCAGCAACTGTTTTAGGCCCTGAAGAAAGGCCATGGTGGGCTGGACAGGTCAGAGAGGCTCCAGGAAGAGCCTGAAGGGCTCCTGGATTGAGGGAGGGGCTCTGTCTCATGCCCCTGTGCGTCCCCAGTGGCCAGTTGGAGCAGATGCTCAGGAAGTGTCGATTAATAGAATGATTGACACTCGAACTCAAGCTCAAAGATTGAGTAGAATTTATTCATATCTGAGAGAGAGTTTTTGTTTTTTAATGTTTTAATGCCATGTATTGTGCTTTAAATTTTTACTGTTCATTTTGTGAACAGTTTTATACCCATATAATGAATTAGTTTAGTAATCATGCAATTTCTTTATGGCAAAATGAAAAGGAATGTGGCTTCCAGTGTGGCCGTGCGTGATCCTGTTCCTGCTTATTCTCTCCAACCTCACCTGTCTCCACCTCAAGCTTAACACACCAGCCCTTCTCCACCAGGTTTGACGAGAGAATTAAGCCCTATGGAAAATGATTTGAGTGACTGTTGGATCAGTTATCCCAATAGGTACCTTAGGGCATTAGGGCTTAATTCCCTTGCAGACGTGCAGTGGAGAAGGGCTGGCTTGCATCTGAACAGATGGAAGGCCTTCGGTCCTCTCTTTTACGTCTAGGCTTATCACCTGCTGTGCCCCTGCCGGGGATACTGTCTCTCCCCATCTCTTGGCCTAGCTAACTTCTACTCATCCTTGAAGTTGCAACTAAAATGTCACTTCCTTGAGGAAGCTTTCCCTGATCCCCACGCCCAAAATCTTGATCACATGTCTCTAATATGTGTTGATAAAATCCTGTACTCATCTTTAATAGTATTCATCATTCTGTTTTATAATTGTTGTTTTCTCATCTGTGTCCATAAACAGCCCACCTCCAAGAGGACTGGGAGCTCCATGAGGGCAAGAACTCTTGGTTGTTCCATTGTATGCCCATGGTCTACTTTTTTTTTTTTTTTGAGACAGAGTCTTATTCTGTTGCCTGGACTAGTGTGCTGTGGTGTCACCCTAACTCACAGTAACCTCAAATTCCTGGGCTCAAGCAATCCTTCTGCCTCAACCTCCTGAGTAGCTGCAACTACAGGCATATGCCACCATGCCCAGCTAATTTTTTCTATTTTTAGTAGAGACGGGGTCTCAAGATGGGTCCCACGCTTGCTCCGGCTGGTCTTGAACTCCTGATCTCAAGCGATCCTCCTACCTCAGCCTCCAGAGTGCTAGGATTACAGGTGTGAGCCACCATGCCCAGCCCCAATAGGCATTTTTTACAGTATTGGCTACAGAGGTCCACTGTTTTATACAGATGTTTCCTTTTACCTTTTCCCACCCAGATTCAAGGTTTATCCAGTGGTAGCAGAGAAGAATAGCTTATTTTTTAAGTTAAGTGTTTCATATTGCTGGTAAACTGCCAATTAAAAACACTTTATCACTAGAGGAGGGGGGAGGAATCTGTGAGGTGAGCTGGGGCTACATTTGATTTATACCAATGAGCTAATGCAGTTCGTTTCCCTCCCTGTTGTCTGGGACAAAATGCTGCCTGCACAGAGGCCCCTGCGCCTGGAACTCCATCACCATCATCCACTTTATGCTTATTAATAGTCATTTATTTAGCACCAGCAGTATACTAGATGCTGATCTTGAGCACGTCCTATAACTAGCATATATGTCTATATGCACAAGCTCTATCCATTTTAATTGATGTGGTAGATGAAATGTTTTCTCCTTGGCTTCTTTTAATTATTTTTCTTTTTGTGTCATCCTTATGCAGAGGCCATGCTAATCCTTTCTGTGTTGTTCCAATTTTAGTATATGTGCTGCCGAAGCAAGCACCCTCCTTGGCTTCTATATACTCACTTTACTCTTACATTCATTGGAAGGCTGACTAATGCAGACCTCACTCTACAGTCTCTGTAATTCATGATAAAAACAGGGCTGATATTCATGTCTTCCATTTACTTTTCATGTTCATACTTCATAAGCCACAAAATGAATGCATTAGATGTGCCAACAAGCTTAGAGACATGCAGTCATCTGACCCACCCACTCTCCAGCTTGCTGAGGAAATCCCAGTGGGAAAATAATCTGCTTCTATAGTGTGCTAATATCCATTGAGCCTAATTCATGTCCCAAAATGGCCTTGTGCCCTAATTCAATTTCAAACTACCACCTTCTGCTCCCATCCTTGTCTAGCCAAAGAAATTAAAAAATCAGTCCAGGCTCACTTTCCAATGCATGTCATTAAAACTGTGGCCATTGTTCTTTCCTCCTTACAATGCAGCAAACCTTACATTTCCACCTAAGCTTCTCCAACAAGTTCATCTTCATATCTTGCTTTGTCTTGTTTTCATACTCGACAAACTGTGCATCTTTGCGTAGTTATTTACCTGTTTATAAAATGACATTAATAAATATTTGCCCTACCCTACCACTTAAAGATGTTGTGAGCATAAGGATAACTATGGGCTGGGTGTGGTGGCACACACCTGTAGTCTCAGCTGCTTGGGATGCTGAGGCAGGAGGATCACTTGAGCCCAGGAGTTTGAGGTTGCAGTGAGCTATGATAACGCCACTACACTCTAGCCCAGGCAACAGAGTGAGAAACTCTCTCAAAAAAAAAGGATAACAGGATAACTATAAACATTAAATAGTTTAAATAAACTATTTAATGTTTATTTTATTTAATGTTTATTTAATATAAATTCACTCAATCCATTTTAAGTGTTATTATTGGCTCCAAGTGTTTGGTAGATAAATGAATAAATGAAAGAATTAATAAGATAATCTTTTTTTTTATAGTCCCTATCACCACTCTATGGATGGATGAGACCGTAATTCAGTTGCATAGGGAGGAAGTGTCGTGTCTAGCTTATGAGTAAATTTAGCAATCAGTGCAGGGAATATAAAGGAGAATAAAGTAAGGTTGTACCCTACAACTTTTGAGTTGGTTTTTCAGGTATAAAATAACTGTCAGGATGTAAAATAACCGAGGCTCTTCTCCAAAAATCCATTATTTAAGTAGTACTGGGTTTGAGCTGACACATCTGTACCTGCCAGCTGTTCTCCTGGGTCATTGAGTGTGGACATCTGAGAGGACGGCAACCGGGAGTACAGTCTGCCATAGTGGCCCAGATTGGGGTTAAGAACCTTGCCCTCAATAGCACTGTGTGTCAACCAACAAAGCTAACTAAACAGAACAACTCATCTAGACAGATGTTCATGTAGCATCCCTGGTCTAGGTGCTTTGTTAGATGCATAAGAAACTGTCCTTATCTTTGAGGCAATTATAGTCTAACTGGAGAGAAAGGACATAGTTTCAATCCCAAGATACTATGAGAGCAGCTATAAAACTTTCAAATTATAAAGCCTAAAAGAAATTAGTTAGTCTTTATTGGGCATGTATTATGTGGCAGGCTCTGTGCTAGGCATATTTCATGTGTCATCTGTTTTAATCTTGGAGATGTTATGAGGCAGGCACTATTACTATGCCTTTTTTGTTTTTTGTGGTTTTTTTGAGACAGAGTCTCACTTTGTTGCCCAGGCTAGAGTGAGTGCCGTGGCATCAGCCTGGCTCACAGCAACCTCAAACTCCTGGGCTCAAGCAATCCTGCTGCCTCAGCCTCCCGAGTAGCTGGGACTACAGGCATGCGCTACCATGCCCAGCTAATTTTTTCTATATATATTAGTTGGCCAATTAATTTCTTTCTATTTATAGTAGAGACGGGGTCTCGCTCTTGCTCAGTCTGGTTTTGAACTCCTGACCTCGAGCAATCCACCCACCTTGGCCTCCCAGAGTGCTAGGATTACAGGTATGAGCCACCACACCTAGCCTCTATGCCTTTTTTTATGGGATAGGAAACTAGGGTTTAAACAGCATAGAACTTACTGCAGTAATGGAAACATTCTCAATCTGCACTGTCCAATAAATAACTGCTAGTCACATGTGGCTATTGAGTACTTGAAATGTGATTAGTGCAACTGAGGGATGGAATTTGTGCTTTTATTTAATGTTTAATTTAAATGACCACATGTGGTCAGTGGCTACCATATTGGACAGGTCAGGCTTAGTGTTCTCAATCTCTGCAAGGTTCTCTATGATCTGGTGTTCCATTAACTCTGCTCATCTCCTACTTTTCTCCCTCTCCACCTATTCTAGCCACACTGGCCTCCTTACATTCTTTCAGATACACAGCATGTCCCACCTCCACATGACTCCCTTCCTTGCCTCCTTCAAATCTTTGTTCAAATGTCACCTTCTTAGAGGGATCCATCCTGACCATCCCTGAAACTCCCAACTTCTTTACTCTGCTCTTATTTGTCCTATGTCACTCACTTCTGCTAACATGTTATTGTTATTATTATTATTATTGACTGTCCCCTCCCCCCACCTGGTAAGTATCATGAAGATTTTTTGTCTCCTTGTTTACTGATGTCTCCCTAGTGCCAAGAATAGCACCTAGGATATAGTAGTCCCTCAATAAACATTAGCTCACTGATGGCCGGGCGTGGTGGGTCACGCCTGTAATCCTAGCACTCTGGGAGGCCAAGGTGGGTGGATCGCTTGAGGTCAGGAGTTCAAAACCAGCCTGAGCGAGACCCCGTCTCTACCAAAAATAGAAAGAAATTAATCGACCAACTAAAAATATATATACAAAAAATTAGCCGGGCCTGTAGTCCCAACTACTCAGGAGGCTGAGGCAGTAGGATTGCTTGACCCCAGGAGATTGAGGTTGCTGTGAGCTAGGCTGATGCCACAGCACTCACTCTAGCCTGGGCAACAAAGTGAGACTCTGTCTCAAAAAAAAAAAAAAATTAGCTCACTAATTTAATGAGTACAGCAGGCTATGCGTTAGAGCATCAGGAAGAGTCTAAACAATAGATCATGAGAAAAGAAAATAGAAGCAGTGTTTTGAAGACCTGTATTACAGGTACTTCATCAGTTTGTAAGACATGAGTCCAACATAGCTAGCAGTTTCATTCTTGAAAGATCCCTGAATCATGTGCAGTCACTTGGGCAAGTGTGTCAGGGACCCCATCATGAGACAGGTGGAAGGAAAAAATTCCAGTCCCAATATTTTCTCTAGCAACAAATGTGGCATTCAGGGGACAAAGAAGTATACCAAATGGGTGATGTCAGTCAAAAGACAACATGGCACAGAATGTCAGTTTCCAGTCAGGCCACAGAGATGTAGCATATGAGCATGTGAAAAAGGGTCTCAAATTTCTGTGGAAGGGAAAGTAGACTATGGTGAATACATGGGTGAAAATAACATGAGGCAACAAGCAAAAGCAACAATAGCTGGTAACATTATATTTCTGAGGGACCAGGCAAAAGAGAAGTGTAGAATGGATGATTCTTCTTTGGCTATTGTTTGGTAGAGTCTCACAGCCTCATTTCCAAATCACCAAGTCTTTTTGGGGGGGAGGGGTGGTTTGTTTTTTTTTTAATAGAGACAGGATCTCACTCTGTCATCTAGGCTGGAGTGCAGGGGCACAATCATAGCTCACTGAAGCTTCTAATTCCTGGGCTCAAGTAATCCTCCCACCTCACCCTCTCAAGTAAATGGGACTACAGGCATGCGCCACCATGCCTAGCTAAATTTTTTTTTTTCTCATAGAGACAGAGTCTTGCTATGCTGCCCAGGCTGGTCTCGAATTCTGGCCTCAAGCAACCCTCTCTCCTTTGCTTCCCAAAGTGCTGGGATTACAGGTGTGAGCCGCTTATGCCCAGCCTAAATCTTGTATAGTCTTTATAGTTTCTAAGGACAAGAATTAAAATATTCTTTCATATAAATAAACTAGTAGGATTCAGACCCATACTGTCTACACCAGAACCCATGTTCTTTTTTTTTTTTTTTTTTTTTTTTGAGACAGAGTCTCACTTTATTGTCCAGGCTAGAGTGAGTGCCGTGGCGTCAGCCTAGCTCACAGCAACCTCAAACTCCTGGGCTCAAGCAATCCTTCTGCCTCAGCCTCCCGAGTAGCTGGGACTACAGGCATGTGCCACCATGCCCGGCTAATTTTTTCTATATATTTTAGTTGGCCAATTAATTTCTTTCTATTTATAGTAGAGACGGGGTCTCGCTCTTGCTCAGGCTGGTCTCGAACTCCTGAGCTCAAACGATCCGCCCACCTCGGCCTCCCAGAGAGCTAGGATTACAGACTTGAGCCACCATGCCCGGCCAGAACCCATGTTCTTATTGACTACACTGTACTTCCTCTTTGTGAGTGTAGTGTTCCTCCCAAAGTGAATGAGAAAAGCTTCATTTGAAAGGAACAGGCAAGAGAAAGTAAGTATTCATAATCTGTCTAGTTTCACTGAATCACTACATGTCTTCAAGGAAATAAACAACTTGCTGCCATTTAGACAATAGCTGTCCAGAAGAGCAGATCAGCCTTATTTAAAATGCAGTGTTAAGGCCAGGCGCAGTGGCTCACACCTATAATCCTAGCACTTTGGGAGGCTTAGGATGCCAGGAGTTCAAGACCAGCCTAAGGCTACTGTGAGACCCCTGTTTCTATGACCCCTGTTAATGTCATAGAAAAATTAGCCGAGCACAGTGGTGCATGCCTATAGTCCCAACTACTCAGGAGGCTAAAACCAGATGATCACTTGAGCCTAGGAGTTTGAGGTTGCAATGAGCTATGATGATGTCACTACACTCTATCTAGCTCAGGCAACAGAGTGACACCGTCTCAAAAAAAAAAAAAAAAATGCATTGTGTCTCACGCCTGTAATCCCAGCACTTTGGAAGGCCAAGGTGAGAGGATCCCTTAAGGCCAAGAGTTTGAGACCAGCCTGGGCATTATAGAACCTGTCTCTACAAAAAAAAATTTTTTAAATTGGTTGGGTATGATAATGCACACCTGTAGTCCTAGCTCGTTGGGAGGCTGAGGCAGGAGGATCACCTGACAAGTTCAAGGCTTAAGTGAGCTATGACTGCCCTCCAGTGTGGGCAGCAAAGCAAGACCCTGACTCATAATAGTATAAATGCAATGTTAGTCTCCCCAATTTACATACAGTAAACAGGAAAAAGAGATTTAGTGTGGTCTTCTAGAGTCAGCTGGAAGAATCCAATTCAGTTTATTTTATCATCAGAATCCAATTCAGTTTATTTTATAGCCTAGTAGAGCCCACCATTTGAAGATGCTTGTCCTAAATGGATAATTAGTCCCCTAGGGTTCCTGTCTAGTTCTGATCAACCTCTGAAATTTCAGCCCAGTTTGGATAAGGGTAGAGCCTGCCCCACATGCTCTAGGAGCTACTCCAGAAACCCCAGGCCAGAATCCCTCCATCCATTTGTGGTCTTGTGGGCCAGAGCAGCAGATCTCTAAAAGCAGACTCGCCTCTGCCGTGGAAGAGAGGCAGAAGAACTCTGCTACATTTCATTTCCCTTTGTTACTCCATTTAGCCTGGCAACACTAACAGCAAAGAATGAAATGTTTATATATAAAACAGATACAGCATTTCATATTAACCTGCTGGATGCTAAAATCTGTTCTTAGTTCTTACCCACCAATCCTGAGCAGAATTTATTTTATCTTTTGGAAGTCTTTACCCTTTTTCCCCAAGGAGGTCATTATACCTAATAGTAGCCTCCATGTATCAAATTTCTGCATACTACATACTATGATGCTTTCTATACATTATCATTACTGGTCAAGAACTCTACGTTGAAAACAGGCTTAGCGGGGTGGGGTAAGCTCACCCAAGACCCAACACTAGCAAGTGGAAAAGCTGTCTCGTACTCTTAACCCCCTCTAAGAACACCATGCTGAGCTGTCAGTAGGTTGTCATGGAAGGGCCATGGCTCCTTCTGTCTCTTCCAAAGAAGAAAATTAGGTTAATGTCATATCATTTAAAAGGCTTCTTAAAGGGCAAGCTATTTATTTGAAATCCTATAATTTACCTAGGAGAGGAAATGGTGTAACACACCCAAAAGGTAATACACCCAAAAGGAGAACCTCTATCCTCCACCTCTCCTTCTACGCAGTGCTGATGGTTTCATCCTTTAGAAAGTCTCAGGGCAAACAGCAAAAGCAGTAGTTACTAGTCAGTAAACCATTGATGTGAAACGATGAGTGATGCATCTCTCGCTGCCCTTCCTCTGCCTTCCAAGCACTGCTGTATAGTGTCTCCCGTGGACTGTCGCAGTGACCTCCTCACTCCAGCCTGCTCTCTCGACTCTCTTCTCTCCAATTCATCTGCTAGACCACAGCTATAGTTATCTTGTACAAACGTGGATCTGATCAAGGCATTCTCCAGCCTAACAGCCTCTCAGTCCATGCCTGCCAGCTGCCCTTTCTGTGTCACCATGGCTGCACCCTTTGCTCTGCCCCACAGGACTTCGTCTTTTCACAGCTGTGCATTTGCATATCCTGTTCTCTCTAGCAGAAATGTCCATCCCTGCCCCCACCCATCATTGGTTGAATAGAAGCTCAGGAAGGTAGTTCTTCATTACATAGAGCACCTCATTTTTACCACCATTACAGAACTTGTCAACATTGTGTTTTAGTTAATTATTTGTGTATACTTTTCCATTTGACTTTGAGCTCTTTAAAAGCAGGATAGTGATCTGTTTTTATTTGCATTTCCACACCCAACATCATTTCTGGCACATAGAGGTATAGAATAAATGTGCATTGACTGTTTAAATGGATGGCATTTGCAAAGTTTTGTTCTATCATTTTCTGAAGGATTTTGCCTCAGTGAAGAAGTAGGTGACATTTAGTGTTGTATCATAGCCTTCTATAGATGAAATAGAGAAATTAAAAAGGCAAAGTTGAATTGACCCCAAAGGGAAAGAGCAGTCATAAAATTGGGGTATCTTTACACCAATGTTTTTGATCTTGCATTCTGATAAAGGATTCTGAGTACTTTTCAACTCACTCAATACAATACACTCTTATCATGACCTAAGGACCTGATTGGAGGAGAATTGCATTCCTAGAAAGTCCCCCAAAAGAGATTTATAACAGGTTATCCTGGGTTTGAGTGATGTTCTGAATTTACTCAGGCTGAG
Source organism: Mirza zaza (assembly GCA_008750895.1). Classification (NCBI taxonomy): domain Eukaryota; kingdom Metazoa; phylum Chordata; class Mammalia; order Primates; family Cheirogaleidae; genus Mirza; species Mirza zaza. Next base: position 26,844 of record VSMD01016979.1, read on the forward strand.
GGGCCACTAAGTCTACTCCCAACTGGCTAAATCTCTTCTTTTCTCCACAGGGAAACAACTGGAAGGCATCTGGTAAGTTGTGTGGGACTCCTGACGTTAACTGGTTTATGAAACAAAGCAGCACCCTATGCATTCGGGTTCCAGTCCATTGCTTCCAGCTTGAAACTCAGCTGTCTGTGCCATAAATCTTCAAGTTCTGAAGCAGTGGTTCTCCACCAGGGGTTATTTTGCCCTCGCATCCTGGGGCATTTGGCAGTGTCTGGAGACATTTTTGGTTGTCACAGCTGGGGGGAGGGTGCTACTGGCATTGAGTGGTTAGAGGCACGGCACAGCCCCCTATAACAAAGAATGATGAAGCCCCATACGTCAGTAGTGCCAAGATGGAGAACCTCTTATCTGTAGTGTTTGTGGTACTCATACCTTTGTTTCGTTAGTTTTGTAAGGCTGATCACCACAGTCATATCCTTGGGCAGAAATTATTCTCATTTCAGTGTGGTATTTACTTTTTCTAAGATAAGTTTTAAGTCTTCTGGCTCATTGTGTCTCTCCGTGTGACAGGCACACCTCCATAGTTGTGCACAAGGATGAGTTCTTCTTCGGCAGTGGCGGTATCTCCAGCTGTCCCCCGGTGAGTATCTTCTCCCACACCCTGTCCTGCAGTAGACCAGGAGCTTTGCTTCTAATGTGTACATCCGGCTTCTAGCCACATGCATGGAGGCCTGTGACATAGTTCCTCACAGCTGCCTGAAGACTGTGCTCAAGAAGGCCTTTCCCAGACACCCCAGCCAGTTGCCCCCCTCTCTGTTCCCATGGCACCTGTGGGTCCCCATGTCTCACACTGAGCATGTTAGAGTGAAATGAGCTATCTCTCTCAGTCGCCACAGGGAATGGTGTGGAAGCTCCTTGTGAGCTGAGACTGTGTCTGAGTCTTCCCGCCACCAGCCTGGCCCATGGTAGGAACTCAGCTGATGTTAAGCTGAACGATGAGGGCTCTGAGAGGCAAAGGGAGCTGCCCAGAGTTAAGTGGCCAATAACTGTCACCAGGACTAGAACTCAGCACTCCAACTCTAAAAAAGCTATGGCTTTTCCAAAAAGTCTCTATCAGAGCTATCTAAGGGTTATCACAGTAGGTGCTCAAGCAAAGACCAAGCAGCTGTTCATTTGACCTCATAAATGGGAAGTCATTCTTGATTTCTTCCTCTCACTGGCCCCCTACTCCATCTCCTATAACAAATTCTTCATTGAGCCCAATCAGTTCTACCTTGTAAATGTATCTTAAATTAGTCTCTCTCTCTTCATCCCTTCCATGTTTCCAGGGCTTTCACCTTAATCCAGGGCACCCTCACAGCAGCCTGGACCACGGCAGTAGCCTGCTGGTCTCTTCACGTATGTGTGCGCTTCCTCCTCAGCCAGCTCTCCATGCAGGAGGCAAAGTGATCTTTTCAAAGTGAAAAATCTGATCACTCAGATCAGTCTGATCACCCTCTTCAGCCAGAACTCTCCCCAGTGCTTTAGGAATGAAAACCAGAAAGCTCAGCATGGCCTCCAGGCCGTATCCGACTGGCTCTCTGCCTCCCTCTCTGGCCAGTCTCCCTACCCCTGCTTTCTTCTCGCTTCTTGAACAAACCTTCAGACCTGTACTCTGACATCAGCACACCTTCCTGACCCTTTGCCTGCTTATGCCTCTCGCTCCTTCAGATTTGAGCTCAGTGTCGCTTTCTCAGGCAAGTCTCCCTGTTCCCTGTCCCCTAAGACTGTTGGAATCCTGTACTTTTCCAGCACTACTTGTTTTGCAGCTAGTAATTATACACTGGTTTGTGGGATTTTTTATCTGCCTTCCCTACTAGACTTGCCATGAGGGCAAGAATCTCATCTGTTTTGTCCACAGCATACCCCCAGTGCCTAGCATAAAACATGGCACACAGTAAGTTCTGAATACCTGTTTACTGTGAGAATGAATAATAGGAGATCGAATAGTGATCCTTTAGTTTCTTACAACTCTGAGAAAGTTATTCTCTGACTTGCTCACCATGCTTTCCCCAGCACCTAGCACAATGTCAACCACATAGCAGGTGCTCAATAGCTATTAATCAATGCTCTTTCCAGGGAACTCTGCTCCACAGTGTTCTCCCTCCCCAGAACTAGCCTCTGTTGCATCCCCATTGGCTGGTTTCCCCGCTCAGCCTCAGTCTCTCCTTTTGTCTCCAGTGGCAGTCTGTTAGCCTTGGGGCTGAGGGTTCCCTGTTGCCCCTTCAGTGGCTGTTAACTCCCTTGCCCTGTCACGTCACTGGATTAGGCTCACAGATCAAAAAGAATTGAATTAGGTCAGGCGCGGTGGCTCACGCCTATAATCCTAGCACTCTGGTAGGCCGAGGCAGGCGGATTGCTCAAGGTCAGGTGTTCAAAACCAGCCTGAGCAAGAGCAAGACCTTGTCTCTACTATAAATAGAAAGAAATTAATTGGCCAACTAATATATATATATAAAAAATTAGCCGGGCATGGTGGCAGATGCCTGTAGTCCCAGCTACTCGGGAGGCTGGGGCAGGAGGATCGCTTTAGCCCAAGAGTTTGAGGTTGCTGTGAGCTAGGCTGACACCACGGCACTCACTCTAGCATGGGCAACAAAGTGAGACTCTGTCTCAAAAAAAAAAAAAAAGAATTGAATTATAGAAACGTCTGCCAGCCTGCCAGATTTCTCATGGTGCTTCACATTCTCCCATTGTTACAAGGGATATCAAGTGTGTCCCAAGAAAAACTGCCTGCATACTTTATGAATATAGGCATGGAGAGGTAGGCTGTTAAGTGTGAGTCATTTCTAGTTGTCCTATTCTGTCCTCATGATCAGGCATGTTGGGGACAAAAGGAAACTTCAGATTCTGGGTTTCTGTCTTTTTAATCAACTAAATGAGTGGGCGGCATAAGGAGTTAGACGTGCAAGAGAGTCAGCTTCCCAGAGCCCCCACCAGAGCAAGAAACCCGACTTCTTAGCCATGCCACCAGCACGTGGCACAGGGAAGTAACCAGAGCTTTAAGCCATTGCAGCCTTGATTCAAATAGGAAATAACACTCTTTATCTGCCCAGGGTGCTCTGAAAGTTAAAAAGGAAGTTGTTGGAACAGAGCATTTGTGGTCTTCTGTGGGAAGCCACATAAAAAAATTCACTGGAGATGGTGATTTAATGACTTTCTTTGGGTTGGCTCTTTTAGGGAGGGACATTGCTTGGGCCCCCAGACTCTGTAGTCGATGTGGGGAGCACAGAAGTCACAGAAGAAATCTTTCTGGAGTACCTGTCCTCCCTGGGGGAGTCTCTGTTCCGGTGAGTGGAGACAGGGGTGGTGGTTAGTTGTGTCTGTCTCCCCTACTAGATAATCAGCTCCTGAAGGGCAGCCACCATGTTGTAACCCCTGGAGCACTCAGCAGAAGGCCTGGAGCAGTTTTTGCTCAATGAGTATGAAGAAAAGGCAGTTATGCTACAAAAAGCTCTAACTTGTCTGAAGCAGATATTCCATCCAACACACTTTCTGCTGAAACTTTAGAGGAAAGAGGGGCTATTTGTTCCTTCTGATGAAAATCAGCAAATGCTATTCTCAACCTCTACCGGCCGAGTGCTTTGTCCTGAACATCAAAAGCAGGGTTTGCATGGCGGCTCATGCCTGCAGTCTCAGCATCTCTAGAGGCTGAGGCAGGAGGATTGCTTGAGGCCAGGAGTTAGAGGTTACAGTGAGCTACAATCGTGCCACTGCACTCCATCGTGGACGATGGAGCAAGACCCCATCTCTTGAAAAAAGTCAAACAAACAAAACAGAGTTTACAGAGAGGTTGGGATGAAATACAAATTTGAGTATATTTTCTCTTAAAATGGCTTTAGTCAATTTCAGTAAGGGTTAAACTCTAACCCTAGAGTTCTGGTTTTGTGAATAGAAAGATTCTCCTGAAACTGTACAGCCATATATATTCATTTCATCCTTCCCTAAATTGTCAGTTGTTAATGGTCCAGAGTGGCCGAGCAGCAGTCCTTTTGGCCTGTGAGAGAGGGGAAAATCAGTCCTCATGTTCACCAGTGCTCACCATGCCACTGCCGGTTTGAGTTATTCCACAGAGGTGCTTGCTGGCTCTCTCATCTCTGTTCTCCAAACCTTTCTCTCGATGCGCAGAGGTGAGGCCTACAACCTCTTTGAACACAACTGTAACACCTTTAGCAACGAAGTGGCGCAGTTCCTGACTGGGCGGAAGATCCCTTCTTACATCACTGACCTGCCCTCCGAGGTTCTCTCCACGTAAGTGTGGCCTCTGTCCCTGCCCCTGCCTTGGCCAACCTTGAAGATCCCCATTCACAGCCAGTGCCCCTCCTCTGGCCCATATCTGCCCTCCCAGGCAGGTGTGCCTGCCCTGACCATAGGCTCTAACACAGGCAGCCACCATTGTCTCTGCCCGCTGACACACACCTGTCTTATCTCCACCCTCCTCAAGGTTAGAGCAGCTCAACTCTGTCCTGAGTGCAATGGCAGAACTTAGAAACCCACTTGACACTGGCTTTGTATCTGTACAAAATCCTGGCGTCTATCTTTCCATTGTGCATGAAGCATGCCACTCCCCAGATGTGCCCGGTTAAAATGCTTTGTTAAGAAGATGAGCAGAGAGGGGATCAGAGAAAAAAAATAAGAGGGCTTGCTTTGTAACTGTCCCTTTGTCTTTCTTCCACTGCATCATGGGCTCTTTGACTCCCTCAGAGACAATGTTCTACGTGCCCTGTACCTGACAGTGCACAGTCAGCCCTCAATAGACATTTCCTTCAAGAACACTCTAGCCCTTCTGTCCTGATGTGGACCAAGCCTTGGAAGGCCTGTGGGCCACCATCCAGGCAGTTTCCCCTGAAAGGACACACATACCTGCAAAGCCATCTCATCCCCCTCCCTCCCTTTGTTGTTGATTGCATTCAGACCGCCTCTGCCTACACCAGGACCATGTCCATTTGCAGACTCTGACTCAGTTTCTCCTAAACTAGGGCCCTATCAACAAGGCTCCCAGCAGGTTTAGCAAGCTCAGCAAGGTGAGCTGTTTTTCATACCTGGGTGGGAACCTCTCAGGAAAAACTTGCATAGGAAACAAGACTGTCAGGCAGGTGAGGGGCACCAGTCTCCCAGCCCAGCATTGCCCTCCTAGCCCTTGGTGGGCTGTTAAACGCCACAGCCCTACTGAGAGGGATGCAGATTATGGGGCCCTAAGCAAACTTGAGTAGCTGGAATGTTCTTACTATTGTTATTTGATGGGTGGATTTCCTGGACTTGTCTGAATTAGGGTTGATATTTCTAAGTTTCATCTGTTTATACTTTGGAGCATTTCATTCTCTTTGAACTTAGGGAAGATTTTCAAAAATGGCAGTATCCACTGAAGAAAAAGCCATTGATTGAGATGTGTTATGGGCAACTTCACTTAAGGTTGCAGTAATCTTGGAAAGTCTCCAAACTCCAGTATTTGCAGTGTTTTTTCCAGCTAAGTTACTGAGAGAGCACACTGGGAGCCCTTTAGAAAGTGGTTTTAACACCTTCTGCCAACCTGGCATTTGTCATTTATTTTTCCTGAATATTCTCTGTACTCCCTGGAAGATCTCAGTTCCTAAAGAATCTAATTATGAGCCATCCTCATGCCTGACCTTATCTTCTTTTTCATATCATTTTCTTTTGCCTCAGCTTCCTCACTTAAACTTTATTTTTAATCTAATTGTTCATGAGAATCAAAGATACAAGTACATAAAGTCCTGAACGCTCTAATTCCCTGTGTGTAGCCAGCCTATTCAAACCACAGCTAACTAGGCTCTAGAGGTGAGACTCTGAGAAGGGAACTACAGGAGTGAAAGTGCAGAGCAGGCTGTTTCAGAGCTGCACTGTATGGGCCGGGCGCGGTGGCTCATGCCTGTAATCCTAGCACTCTGGGAGGCCGAGGAGGGCAGATCGTTTGAACTCAGGAGTTCGAGACCAGCCTGAGCAAGAGCGAGACCCTGTCTCTACTAAAAAATTGAAAGAAATTAGCTGGACAACTTAAAATATATAGAAAAAATTAGCTGGGCATGGTAGCACTCGCCTGTAGTCCCAGCTACTCAGGAGGCTGAGGCAGGAGGATCGCCTGAGGCCAGGAGTCTGAGGTTGCTGTGAGCTATGCTTAAGCTACGACACTCTAGCCTAGGCAACAGAGCGAGACTCTGTCTCCAAAGGAAAAAAAGGAAACAGAGCTGCGCTGTATGAAAACTGATGTCTGAGTCAGGTGAGAAAATTAAATGAGGTAATGGGGTCCTTCCTCCTGGTGTGGTGAAGCTACAGCTGCCGCCATGCACCCTTCTCTCTACCTGGCAGTGTTGGGTGTGCCCTGCTCATGCTTCTGTTTCCCTGCAGGCCCTTTGGACAGGCACTTCGGCCCCTCCTGGACTCCATCCAGATCCAGCCTCCTGGAGGGAGCACCGTGGGCAGACCCAACGGCCAGAGCTAACAGGACTGCATGGGACCGCCCTGCCTCACCAGGGCTTTTCCTTTTTAAACAAAACAAACCCTACCAGATTTCTATTTTATAATTTTACATCAGAGCTAACAACCAGGGGACGGCTTTTTAAATTTCCCAGGGAAGGAGATCGTCAGGCTGCATGTAGGACAATGCTGCTAAGAAACAGAACAAAATGCCACCCCTTCTAATAGTATTATACTAATTTATTAAGGCTGTCTTGTCTGTGAGTTCACTTTTGACGCTGTTTCCTAAGCGTCTTCCACACTGGAGAAAGGGAGGGGGTTTGTTTAAGCAGAAAGCAAGAGGCAAAATTTGGGGGAGCCCCAACCTAGAACCTCCTTCCAGAGAACACTCACGCTCTACCCAAGTTGCCAACACCTGTGGGACTCAGGTGAGTTTATAACATTCATGACCTAGAAGCAGTCACTTTCTGGCATTAAATGAACCAAAGGATTTGGTGCACATGGGACCAGTTTCAGGATGACTAAGCCAACCTCAGTGAACTCTTCAGCTACAACCACCCTCACCGTCCCTCCCCTGCCCCAAGCAAGGCCAAGGCTGGAGCAGCCAGAGCCTCAGGAGAGTGATAGCAAGTATCAGGCCAGAGAAAACAGGATAAAGCCATTCCTCCTTCCACCTGCGCGGATTGCCAGTACTTTGCCGTCAGTTTGGGGAAACCTGCCTTCCTGCCCGTGAGGCTCTCTCCCTCAGCACAGCTGATGCATCATAAGTGACGAGGTCTGGGCTGGAGCGGCAGAGACCCAGGCCTTTGTCTGCAAGTAGCGATGTAGGTCATGTGTAGTCTCTATAACCACCACCAGACTGATGTGGTATTCAGTTTGGGACCAAGGGACATGATTCCCTGCTCTAGGAAAATATCCCTGGTGTAGAAAAAATGATGCAGAATCAAGGTGGCAAGAAAATTTAGAATTGCATCTGATGGAGACTTGTACATTATCCAAAATGCGTTTTGAAGGTACACATTATTTCCGTTGTCATTCTGACTTTAAGGAAGCACGGGGTGTGAGTGGGCATTTTCCTAATAACTTGCTGCTTGGAGTTGATAGGTAGGGAACAGTCTGGAAGTCTCTGATCTAGAGAGGCTTTCAGATTCCCTTCATGTGAGCCTCCCATTAGTTTTGGGGGAATTGCATTTGGAGAAAGGGACTCAGAGCTCCCAGATGCCTGAGACTCAGCTCTGGCATCCTTGGGCCCCTCCTGCCACAGCTCCTTGCCACTGCTCAGACTTGAATTATGTTGCTCCTTCCTGGGCCTCTGGCCTGCAGCAGGGGCCTTTCTTCTCCAAAAAGCTGCTGCTCATCTCTGGCCCTATCCCCTGCTATCTTTGCCAGTAGCCATAGCAGATGGCATCATTAGGGTCTCAGCTAGAGGAAAAGATGTCATTCTGCCTTAGTGTTTGCCTGAGACCTGACTAGGGCATGTCCAGCAAGAATGTCAAGTGACATTTTAGAGCTTTAAGACTGGAGGCCAAATAAGTGAACAGTTTAATTCTTCTCAAGACCCACTGATTTGCCAGTGTGCATGGAAGTGACAAATTAGAGCAGAGACTACCAGGGACTATTGTATAATGGTGATCTGCTGGCAGAACTGGGCCCAAGGAGAATGGGTTTCAGAGGCTGGGTTTCTTCTGGGAGGGCAGCAGGTTGGTCTAGGCCAGCACTCTGCCTCCCACTGGTGTTCTTCCTCCTCCAGCTTCCTGGCCCAGCCCTCCCTCTCTTCCAGGCTCCTACTGCAGGCTCTCTGCCCGGTGCTCTCACCTCCATCATTTTATTCTTTCTCCTCTCCCAGATCCAGGTTGAGCTGGTTGTGTTCTTCCCAGCGGTCCCCCTCAGACCTAGGGCTATGCTAAGAAGTTGGCATAAGCAGCTCTCCTGACAGAATTTGAGTCACTTGGTTCCTTGAACAGCCCCCTTCATGCCCAGCAGCCATTTGTGCCAATGCCGGTACCCTAGAGTTTGTGGAGAGAGGTGGAGGGCTCAGTGAGCAGCCTTCCCAGAGCTCTGCAGGAAGGCAGGCTCTCCCTCCACCCATGCAAGCCCCACAACTGTGGAAGCCTAGGCTCAGGCTAGGACCCCTGAACCCCATCCTCACAGTCCTCTTTCCCAGAACCTCGGGAGCATGCTCATTGTGACCAGCTAACTCCATCTGGATGTGTAGAGGCAAGCAGGGTAGGAAATGAGCCAGGTACTTGTATTGCACAGGGACACCTCTATAGAGGTCCACTGGTTTAAAGGGACAAGGAAGGAGGAGGGATGAAACTGTCACCCCCTCCCAGAAATAAATCTTGTACCTTTGAGATTCCATTATGCCCATAAGTCAAACTAATAACTGTCTAGTACAGAGGTATTTGCTGATTTTCTTTGGTGTTTTTTCTAATGCAATAAACTTGTTTCTGCCTGCTGCATTTGTATGGTGCCTGAATCAGGTCTGGGTATGCATCCAGCATAAAGTGACCCCAGGCTTCTCAGTCTGTCTCCCTTGCAGCGTAACTCTGCTCATCTTTGCTTGGTTGTAAGCCCTGTGGATAAGAAGTGACAATAGCAGGGAATAAGGTCCCACCACTGGTTTGTAAACATGGGGAAAGGGCCCAGAGAGAATATCATCTGCCCAAGGTCACCTTGTGGTTGGTGGTAGAGTAAGACTCAAAGCCTGGTCTGGTGGCTTCAGATTCTGGGATCTTCTGGAGGCCCTTGGCCATCAGCGGGTGTCTGACTACACCAAGAAGTGCTCACTTCTAGTTTCACCATGGCTATACCTGGGTCTGTGGCCCCAAGGCTCTCTCCCCACAGTGTTGGGGTTGGTGGGTGGTTTGCTGAGTGCCCCCTGGTACTGCCAGATGTGCCAGCCTAGCTGGAGGTATCTGAATATCCAGTCTGCCAGCTTTGAGTAAGCACCTTCACTGGGCCTGACCTGTGCTGGGTGCTTCCACCCACAGTGGACTTGAGATGTGGGTATTGGTTTGTCCCATTTTACAGAGGAGGAAGGCGGTACAGAGCAAGTAGGTGATACAGCTGGCTAGTGGCTGAGCCCACGCTTGAATCCACCACACTGCTGAGACCTCGTCATGTTGACACTGCATTTTTCCAGTGTGCTAGCTTAGGAATAAAACAAACATTCTGGCTCTCTCCTCAGGACACAGTGCAGGTGGCTTTGGCTGACATACTTGCTTCCTGAGGGCTGACATGTCCAAAGACAGGAGTCTTTAAGAATGCTTACTACGTGACCAGGCGCGGTGGCCAACGCCTGTAATCCTACCATTCTGGGAGGCTGAGGTGGGAGGATCGCTCAAGGTCAGGAGTTTGAGACCAGCTTGAGCAAGAGCAAGACCCCATCTCTACTAAAAATAGAAAGATGTAATCCTAGCACTGGGAGACCAAGACAGGCGGATCATTTGAGCTCAGGAGTTAAAGACCAGCCTGAGCAAAAGCAAGACCCCGTCTCTACTAAAAATAGAAAAAATTAATTGGTCAACTAAAAATATATAAAAAAAATTAGCCGGGCATGGTGACACATGCCTGTAGTCCCAGCTGCTCGGGAGGCTGAGACAGGAGGATCACTTGAGCCCAGGAGTTTGAGGTTGCTGTGAGCTAGGCTGATGCCATGGCACTCTAGCCAGGGCAACAAGAGTGAGACTCTGTCTCAAAAAAATAAAAAAATAAAAAATAGAAATTATCTGGACATCTAAAAAAATATATAAAAATTTAGCTGGGCATGGTGGCGTGTGCCTGTAGTCCCAGCTACCCAGGAGGCTGAGGCAAGAGGATCGCTTGAGCCCAGAATTCTGAGGTTGCTGTGAGCTAGGCTGATGCCCCAGCACTCAAGGCCGGGCAAGAGAGTGAGTCTTGGTCTCAAAAAAAGAAGAATGCTTACTCCAAGATCACATAGCCTGGGCTTAAGTCCCAACTCTGCCACTGTGGACCCACCCATTTTATTGTGTCTCCTTACCCATCTGTACTATAAAAATAGACATTAATTGGCCAACTAACATATATATATAGAAAAAATTAGCCAGGCATGGTGGCACATGCCTGTAGTCCCAGCTACTTGGGAGGCTGAGGCAGCAGGATCGCTTAAGCCCAGGAGTTTGAGGTTGCTGTGAGCTAGGCTGACGCCACGGCACTCGCTCTAGCCTGGGCAACAAAGCAAGACTCTGTCTCAAAAAAAAAAAAGGAAAAGAAAAAGAAAAAAACCATGCAGCCACATAATGGGGGCAATATATGTTTGGAGGTGAGGGGAAGCTTCTATGAGGAGGTGACAGTTAATCTGAAACCCAAATGATGAAGAGCTCAGAGATCTGAGGGAAGAAGGGGAGAGTGACCCAGGCAGAGGGAACTGCTGAGAAAGGAACGCTGGAGGGAGGGCCTGAGAGGTGGAGTGGGCAGCTTAAGAGCAAATGGGGTAGTGGAGGGTGTGGGAGGTCATGTGAAGCATGAGAATGACAGGAGCGGATGGGCCTGTGGGGGCGGGGCGGCTGTGCACCCTGTGCCCGGATCCATGGAGAAGTCCTGGGATTGAGTTTGGGCCCCGCATCCAGGAGGTTAAAGTGCAGGGGGACAGAACAGCCCCCACGACGCTCCGTAAGGTGAGCCGTGGGGACTGCGGAGCCCCTTCCCCTGGCTCTGTGAGCTTTTACTGGGCTGCTCCAGCTTTGACTTGGGGTATGCCGAGATTTCTCTATTTGTTTTTTTAAATGAAAATAGATTTTATATGAGTATGAAGACAATATGTATTCAGAAAATTTAAGCAAACAAAAGTACAAAGATGAAAGGAAAAAAATCACCTGAAATTCCCATCATCCTAAGAAACCACTGATATTAATACCATCGTGTGCCCCTCCTTGCGATCTTTCTGTGTCTTTGAAGACACACGAGCTACACATGCTCTTTGGTACCTTGGTCTGTTCTCCTAACATGCAGTGACTATAGGTACAGCCCGGGGATCGGGAGGGGGAGTGGTGGTAGGGATAGACGAAGCTCTAAGAAGAGCACATTCCAGCAAAGTTCCCCAAAGCCTGAGGGAGCTGTTAGGTGGAGCCGGGAAGGCAGGACCTGCTTGGATGCAATGATGGTGTGGGAGGCCACCTGCCCAGGCTGGGAGAGGGCTGGACTGTGAGACCCATGGCTCCTGGCGCCCAGACAGGAGCTGTGGCCTGAGAGGGCAGGCAAGGAGCCCAGCAGGAGCCTGGCACACCACAGGATGTGAGCCCTTGACCATGGAGCCTGACTGCTGTGGGAGGAGGTGGGGAGTGGTTCTGGGACTGGTCCCCATCACAAGCTTGCCCCCAGTCTATCCCCAGCTGGAGAGCCAGGCAAGGTCACACTGTGGCGAGAGAGATGGGCACCAGGTGGCGCTGTAGACTCACACGCCCAGCCCAGCCCACAGCCGAACTCTGGGCTGGTCTGGAGTACCACAAGCCACCTCTGTAAGCCGGCCCTGCTCCCTACACACCTCAGCTCCTGCATGGCTCCCCAAGAGTCCACGAGGTAACAGCCACGCTCCTTGTCCTCACATTTTCAAGGCCCTTCTTAAACTTGTCCCTGGACTCCTTGGTCCAACCCCCACACCCTCATGCAAGGGCCAACCCCAGTCCCTGTCACTTCTGGTTTCACCTGGATTCCCTTTCCCCAGCCCCTCCTCAGTGCTCAAGGCCCCGTGCCAGCATGTCCTATCCACAGCCTTCCACCTCTCCCCGGCCGGAGCTGCCGCCTCCCTCCCATGAGTGCGTCCAGGCGCGCTCCCTCCAGCCCACGCTCCCGAGCCTCCGACTCTGAGACCTTAATCAAGGCCTTCCCCTCTCTGCGCCTCAGTTTCTTCATCTGTACAATGGAAACTATGGGTCAGACCCTCTCTAGAGTCCCCCCCAGTGTGACTCCTCTCCCCACCCCTTGAGAGGTGAGGAGAGTGATTTGGCCAAGTTCTTCCAGTCCTGGGGCTGAGCTCTGACCCACAGAGACCACTGATATCAGGTGTCAGGGGCCGCCACCCCTGTTCTACACCCCCAAGTAGTGCAGCGCTATGGCTGGAACCATCTCTGTCCCCACTGTCTTTGGCTAAGGGAGCCCCAAGGGGGCCTGAGCCAACCCAGCAACAGCCTCCACCCCCTCCTAGGAAGCCATCTCTGAACATGCGCCCTTAAGCTTGTTTACATTCAATGGACTTGTTCACTGTGACAACAATGCGAGGGCTGCCGGCAACCCCCACAGTCTCCCCGCCTGGTCCTTGCAGAGCCTCCCTAAGCACACCTCCGCCCCTGCTCCCCTCATCTTCCTCCCAACCCGCCCAGCCAGACTGCCAGTGTTGGCCCCATTTACAGAAGAGCAACAGACTCAGAGTGGGAGGGACCTGCCCAAGGTCACCCGGGGGAGGGGCAGCCCCAGGAACTGTCAGTCTGACCCTAAACCCCACAACACAGAGGCTGCCTTTCAGATGGGACTGCCAGCACTCAAAAGATCGCACTGGGACAGAGAAAAAGAGGGTTGATCCCTGTATTTGTTGGACATGTTTTTTTTTTTGTTTTTTTTTTTTTAAGACAGAGTCTCACTTTATTGCCCAGGCTAGAGTGAGTGCCATGGCGTCAGCCTAGCTCACAGCAACCTCAAACTCCTGGGCTCAAGCAATCCTACTGCCTCAGCCTCCCAAGTAGCTGGGACTACAGGCATGTGCCACCGTGCCAGGCTAATTTTATATATATATATTAGTTGGCCAATTAATTTCTTTCTGTTTATAGTAGAGATGGGGTCTCGCTCTTGCTCAGGCTGGTCTCGAACTCCTGAGCTCAAACGATCCGCCCACCTCGGCCTCCCAGAGAGCTAGGATTACAGGCTTGAGCCACCGCGCCCGGCCTGTTGGACATGTTGACACATGGCCTTCTACCGACAGCCAGGAGCGGGGACAAAGTGAGGGCTTTGGGGGAACAGGATTGAGTGGGAATCCTGGCTGTGCTGCAGGACCCTAGGAAAGTCACTGCACCTCTCTGGTGTCAGTACCCACCTCTGGAAACCAAGTATAAGGGTACTCACCTCAGAGACTTGTTGGAAAAAGTAAGTGAAATGCCCAAACCAAACATGGACATCACTAACCTCCAAATTTCAGCCCCAGGTCTGGCCCAGAATAGCCCAGAATCTTCCTTCCAGAGCAGAATCAGTCCCAGCTTCCTCTGGCTTCCTCCAAGTGATCTTTCTGGCCAGTCCTCTCCTCCCCCCAGCCCTGCTGGTTCCTTTCCCCAGGGGCCTCCCCAGGGCCCTCCCCAGGGCCCTGTCTGAGCACCCGTTGCCAGGGATGAGCCTTCCTCTTACAGGGTAATAGAGGGAAAGGCCTGAAAAAAAGGGTAAAAATGTTTTCTGTCTTTAAAACCTCCCCCACTCTTTTTGGGAATTAAAATCTACATCTCTACCTCAGGCCAGTGGTCAGGAGCGCCAGGGGAGTGCCCTTTGTTTTTGTCCCACAGGAGAAAGTTCAAAGGAATTGTCCTGGTGGAAGTCCCAGAGGTCCAGGTGGGGCAGAAGTCACAAGATTGTCTTCCCACAGATGGGACTCATCAGAATCCTGTGTATAGTTCAAAATAGCCTGACTGAAAACCTCCCTTTAAAAAGCTCTGTATTTCTGTTTATGATTAGGCCCATGGCATTTTAAGGTGCAAGTCTTTGTCCTACTCATTTGCCAACAAATTAATAAACTCTTCTTTCCCTTTCCTCAACCCCTTGTCCTCCTTAGGTAACAAAAGGGACGTAGTGGTGGCAACAGAGGCTACCCCCACCTTGTCCTCTTGAGTCTGCACATTTTTAAGTCTTTTAACACATGTGTGAACTAAAATAAAATCTTGAGACTCCCCTGCCACCGGCTGACTGAATGGACCTCCTCCTGGCCAAGGGGACACCCTAAAACTGAGTTGCAGTTGCAGGCCAAGAGAGGGAGGTCAGACATGCCTCATCATGCCTCCCTCTCTTCTTGCAGATGTCCTTGGTAATTCATTAACAGGCCTAAGGGCATGCAAAAACACCTGCAGGTCCTCAATTTACACAACAAATATATGGCCAGTAGTTTGTCACAGATTAACAGACTTTCTTAAGACATTTGGAGCCCTTAGACAAGGCTAAATTTTTGACCAGCCTGAGCAAGAGGGAGATCCCATCTCTACTGAAAATAGAAAAATTAACCAGGCATCATGGTGCGCTCCTGTAGTCCCAGCCACTTGGAAGGCTGAGGCAGGAGGCCCCCACCCACCCCCACCCCCACCCCCGTGGGCACCCCCTGGGGCCCGTGGGCAAAAGGTTACAGCAGGAACTCATGATCTCATGATCCTCATGATGTCTGGTGGCAAAGGAATTTCTGCCTTTCCTGAATCAGACAACCTTTTCAAATTGGTAGGGACATCCATAGAGCAGCCAGCACAGTATATGAAGACTGAGTTATAAGCTCTCCCTAGAGATCCCAGTGGCTACCCTTACACCGCCCCCACGGTGAAGTTCCTCACGCCCTGCTACCACCCCTGTGTGGACACCCAGGGTAACATCTACTTGGATATCCTGAAGGACAAGTGCACTGCCCTATATGATGTCTACGGCTTTTAAGAAGTAGCTGTAGGAAACCTACTCAAAGCAGGTGTCCAGCCAGGAGCCCTGACCAGGGCTATCCGGACTCTCCCTGTGTTGTCTTTTTTTTCCCTTAGACAGTCTATCCTTTCCATGATTTCTGTATAGGATTCTGTATCTTCAGCTGTGTTGTCTTGTTTCTCTTTTTCAAAGTAACTCTCTGGTTGAGCCCTTGTGATGTATATTAAATAAATACAGGCCAGTCCCGATGGCTCACACCTGTAATCCTAGCACTCTGGGAGGCCGAGGCAGGCGCATCGCTCGAGGTCAGGAGTTCGAAACCAGCCTGAGCAAGAGCGAGACCCCCCCCCCCCC
>VSMD01016979.1:42303-68585 GCA_008750895.1 Mirza zaza
GGCCAACTAATGTATATAGAAAAACTTATTCGGGCATGATGGTGCATGCCTGAAGTCCCAGCTACTCGGGAGGCTGAGGCAGCAGGATTGCTTGAGCCCAGGAGTTTGAGGTTGCTGTGAGCCAGGCTGATGCCACGGCACTCACTCTAGCCTGGGCGACAAAGTGAGACTCTGTCTCAAAAAAAAAAAAAACACAAAAAAACAAACAAAATGTATTTATTTATTTATTTATTTTTTGAGACAGAGTCTTGCTTTGTTGCCCAGGCTAGAGTGAGTGCCGTGGCATCAGCCTGGCTCACAGCAACCTCAAACTCCTGGGCTCAAGCAATCCTGCTGCCTCAGCCTCCCGAGTAGCTGGGACTTCAGGCATGCACCATCATGCCCGAATAAGTTTTTCTATATACATTAGTTGGCCAATTAATTTCTTTCTGTTTATAGTAGAGACAGGGTCTCGCTGTTGCTCAGGCTGGTTTCAAACTCCTGACCTCGAGCGATCCGCCTGCCTTGGCTTGTGTTTTGTTGTTTTGTTTTGTTTTGTTTTTGAGACAAAGTCTTGCTCTGTTGCCCGGGCTAGAGTGTCGTGACATCAGTCTAGCTCACAGCAACCTCAAACTCCTGGGCTCAAGGGATCCTGCTGCCTCAGCCTCCCGAGTAGCTGGGACTACAGGCATTCGCCACCATGCCCGGCTAATTTTTTTGTATATATTTTTAGTTGTCCAACTAATTTCTTTCTATTTTTAGTAGAGATGGGGTCTTGCTCTTGCTCAGCCTAGTCTTCAACTCCTGAGCTCAAGCAATCCTCTCTCCTTGGCCTCCCAGAGTGCTAGGATTACAGGCGTGAGCCACCACGCTGGCCCAAAACTAAATTTTTTAAAACCAATTACAAGTTAAAGAGTTTTTAAACCCAGCTATAACCTGTAAGCTCCGCTTTAAGATGCCCCGCCTTTTTGGACCAAATCAATGTATACCTTCCATGTATTGATTTAGGACTTTATCTGTAATCCCTACCTCCCTGAAATGTATGAAACCAAATTGTAACCCAATCATAGTGAGTCCACTTGCTCAAGGCTTCTTGGGTGTGGCTCCAGGTCATGATCCTCAAATTTGACTCAGAATAAATCTCTTTAAATTATTTTACGGAGTTTGGCTTCTTTTCCATTAACACATGCAATAGTTGTTTAATCAGTAACAGCATTAAGCACATCTATACAAATTCCCTTATGGTGTGGGCCTGCTGTGTACTAGGTACTCTGTGGGTCTCTTTTTTTTTTTTGAGACAAAGTCTCACTTTGTTGCCCAGGCTAGAGTGAGTGCCGTGGCGTCAGCCTAGCTCACAGCAACCTCAAACTCCTGGGCTCAAGCAATCCTCCCGCCTCAGCCTCCCCAGTAGCTGGGACTACAGGCATGCGCCACCATGCCCGGCTAATTTTTTCTATATATATTAGTTGGCCAATTAATTTCTTTCTATTTATAGTAGAGACGGGGTCTCGCTCTTGCTCAGGTTGGTTTTGAACTCCTAACCTCGAGCGATCCTCCCGCCTCGGCCTCCCAGAGTGCTAGGATTACAGGCGTGAGCCACCTGCCTTGTGGGTCTCTTTTACAAGCGATCCTCAAGTGATCCTCTAGCCTCGGCCTCCCAGATTGCTGGGATTACAGGCATGAGCCAGGGAGCCCGGCCTATTATTTATTTTCATATGCAAAGCAACCCTACAGAGTAGCTGATGTTCTTTCCATTTTATAGGTGAAGACACAGAGCCTCTAAGAGGTGAAGTGACTTGTCCAAGGTCACATAGTGGTGGAGCTGGGAAGACAACTCAGAACTGACTCCAAAGTCAACAAGATGGTTAAATAATTATGAGTAGAATCTGGGAAGATTTCTTGAAGGAAGGGGACCGTGAGATGGGCTATATGGGTGGACGTAATGACATAAGGAGGCGTAAGGGTCGGGGAAGGCCAGCAAAATCCAAAGCCTGAGCAAAGGCCATCAGGAGACTTCTTAAAACTCAAGATTTGGCTGGGGGCGGTGGCTCAAGCCTGTAATCCTAGCTCTCTGGGAGGCCGAGGTGGGCGGATCATTTGAGCTCAGGAGTTCGAGACCAGCCTGAGCAAGAGCCAGACCCCATCTCTACTATAAATAGAAAGAAATTAATTGGCCAACTAATATATATATATAGAAAAAATTAGCCGGGCATGGTGGCACATGCCTGTAGTCCCAGCTACTCGGGAGGCTGAGGCAGCAGGATTGCTTGAGCCCAGGAGTTTGAGGTTGCTGTGAGCTAGGCTGACGCCATGGCACTCACTCTAGCCTGGGCAATAAAGTGAGACTCTGTCTCAAAAAAAAAAACAAAAAAAACCTCAAGATTTGCAAGGCAAAGAGATTACCCTACAAATCTAGGGGCGGTGGGAAGTCCCGCCCTTGCCCCGCCCGGCAATGCCCTGCCCTTCTCGGCCTGATCAACCCGCGGGGGTCCAGTTCCGACCCGCCCCTGTCTTCCGCGTTCTGTCCCTCACTTCCCGCCACGCCCAGGCTCAGGCCCCGCCTTCGTCTGGTTCGGAGCAATCAGACCGCACCCGGAGCAGGCTCTGCTCCGCCCCACGCCACGCCTCCTCTTTGCCAGGTGCAATCAGAATCAAGCTCCTGCGCAGCTCAGGTCCCGCCCCCGCCCCGTCCGGGCGTCCTTCTCCCGCCAAGATCACGCCCTGGCCACGCCCCCTTTGCGTTCGGCGCAGCCCGGCGGGCCTTCTGGCCCCGCCCCGGCCCCGCCCCGCCCGGCCTCTCCCCCGCGCGACTTTGGCGGCTGCAGCCCGCAGATCCGACCGGTGTGCGGGGCTGCGGCCATGGCGGTGACAGCCGCGGGCGCCCGCAGGAAGGAGCGCGTCCTCTGCCTGTTCGACGTGGACGGGACCCTGACGCCCGCCCGCCAGGTAGGACCCTGCCGTTCGAAAGCCCCTGCCAGGAGTGTCACGCGGACACCCGGAGGCCGAGTGCGGGGCCTGCAGCAGCGTGACCGCGGACACCCGGGGACCGATGTGGGATGCAGCGGTACTCGGCCCCTGACATTCATTGGCCCGCCCCATGGCAGTGATGGGGATCCGGGTCCCCCATGTCACAGACCCCTGAGCGTCCGCGCCCACGTTCTGCCTTGGGAGTGTTGGGCTGAATCCAGTTGTGGAGGGAGGAGGCTGCGAGCCAGGGCCTAGTTCCCATTCCCCTCCCCATCCCCAAGAGGCTTACACACGCCAAAGCCTGCCAAAGCCTGGCTCCGGGCCGCCCCCGCCTCGCCAGCGGGGGCTCCCACCCTAGTTCAGCCCTGGGACGCAGCAGTAGTTAGAGCTGGCTTCTTTTTTTTTTTTTTTTTTTTTGAGACAGAGTCTCACTTTATTGCCCAGGCTAGAGTGAGTGCCATGGCGTCAGCCTAGCTCACAGCAACCTCAACCTCCTGGGCTCAAGCGATCCTCCTGCCTCAGCCTCCCAAGTAGCTGGGACTACAGGCATGTGCCACCATGCCCGGCTAGTTTTTCGTATATATATATTAGTTGGCCAATTAATTTCTTTCTATTTATAGTAGAGATGGGGTCTGGCTCTTGCTCAGGCTGGTCTCGAACTCCTGAGCTCAAATGATCCGCCCACCTCGGCCTCCCAGAGAGCTAGGATTACAGGCTTGAGCCACCGCGCCCGGCCAAGAGCTGGCTTCTGAATTGGGCTTCCAGGCACCTGGTGGAGGCCAAGGAGTCTTGGAGCCATCCCACCTCCGCCTTTGCAGGCCCGGACCTGGGTTTAGTTTCTCAAGCCCCTCACGCGCTTTACCTTCCACCCCCAGTCTGAAGGCAGAGGGCTTTTTTCCCATGAGTTTATGGGCTCCACCCACCTGGAGGTGAGAGGCTCCAGGCCTAGTCTGGTTACAGGGGGGACATTGAGGCTTAGTGAGGATGGGAGTGTAGTTTTCCTCCTAAAGGTGTCTCACGGTACTGGACCCTCCAACCTCTGTTCAGTTTTTCTCTCTTTGGATCTCATCCTGAGTTCCCGAGCCCACCCTCACCAGCTGGATGCGTGTTGAATAAGCAGGGCTCATTCATGCCCATCCTGTGGGTATTCCATCTGCCAATCCAGGGCCATAAGGACCTACGGAGGGAGGGATCTCCTACATCGGGGGAGCATTGGGATGGATTACTGGGCAGTGGCTAAGCGTCTTCTCTTAGGTCCTGAATTCCCCTCCCCCATGGTGAAGTTGCCCTGACTTGGGCCCTTGGGGCTGGGGACCGGGAGAGGTCTGCCTACCCTCCCTCCCTCCTGGATGGATCAGGGAGGAAGTTGACAGAACTGGAGGGAGGGCGGCAGGGCCTAGGCACAGTGTCCTGGCCTCCCTCTGACCCTTTGCTCCGCTGACACACAACAACCTGAACAAGAACAGTGTGTTGGTCGAGGAGAGCCAAGCCCTGTGCTCAGCACTTTTCACAAGCTAATTTTTAATTGTGCACACATTCATGAGCACGTTTCATTCATTCAAGAATGAAAACAGGCCGAGGCGGGCGGATCACTCAAGGTCAGGAGTTCGAAACCAGTCTGAGCGAGACCCCGTCTCTACTAAAAATAGAAATTAATTGACCAACTAAAAATATATATATAGAAAAAATTAGCCGGGCATGGTGGCGCATGCCTGTAGTCCCAGTTGCTTGGGAGGCTGAGGCAGGAGGATCGCTTGAGCCCAGGAGTTTGAGGTTGCTGTGAGCTAGGCTGATGCCATGGCACTCACTCTAGCCTGGGCAACAAAGTGAGACTCTTGTCTCAAAAAAAAAAGAATGAAAACATAACAGTTAAGGGTAAAGTCCTCTCTGACCACATCGGGATCCCAGGCCTGGCCTCCTCCCCAAAGTAATGTAGAGGAGTTTCCTTCCAGACCTGTATCTGGATCTGTTTGCCCAGAGTGAATATTAAGCGTTGTTTTGTGAGACTATTTTTAATGAAGTGGCATTGTAGCATGTCTTGTGATAACATGTCTGCCATGTTGGAAGCACAGACCTGCCCATTCTGTGTAACCACAGTGTAGTATGTCAGAATAGGTATGTTCCATTCCCTGATTGACAGACATGTAAGTTGTTTGCAGTTTTTCACTATAATAGACCACACCCCAGTGAACCTCCAAATACACTTGGGCAAGAGAACTGGATATTGAGACAGAGTCTCACTCTGTTGCCCTGGCTAGAGTGCCGTGGAGTCAGTCTAGCTCACAGCAACCTCAAACTCCTCAGCTCAAGGGATCCTCCTACCTCAGCCTCCTAAGTAGCTATGGCTACAGGCATGCACCACCATGCTTGCCAATTTTTTCTATATGTTTTTAGTTGTCCAGCTAATTTCTTTCTATTTTTTTTTTTTTTTTTTTTAGTAGAAACAGGGTCTCACTCTTGCTCAGGCTGGTCTCGAACTCCTGAGCTCAAACGATCCGCCCACCTCAGCCTCCCAGAGTGCTAGGATTACAGGGGTGAGCCACCTCGCCCGGCCTTAAGTTTTAATAGCTCTTTCCAAATTACTCCAAAACAGCTGTACCAGTTTACACTCTGACCAACAGCATTGGAAAGTGCCTGTTCCCCCTACATCATCTACTCTAGACATTATTGGCCTTGTATATCAATATATGAAAATATAGGGGCCGGGCGCGGTGGCTCAAGCCTGTAATCCTAGCTCTCTGGGAGGCCGAGGTGGGCGGATCATTTGAGCTCAGGAGTTCGAGACCAGCCTGAGCAAGAGCGAGACCCCATCTCTACTATAAAACAGAAAGAAATTAATTGGCCAACTAATATATATAGAAAAAAATTAGCCGGGCATGGTGGCACATGCCTGTAGTCCCAGCTACTTGGGAGGCTGAGGCAGCAGGATTGCTTGAGCCCAGGAGTTTGAGGTTGCTGTGAGCTAGGCTGACGCCATGGCACTCACTCTAGCCTGGGCAATAAAGTGAGACTCTGTCTCAAAAAAAAAAAAATAAAGAAAGAAAATATAGGTTATAAGTTATTATGAAAGTTTACATTTCCTTAGTGAGGAATCTCTTCATGTTTAGTCACCAGTTAATTGCTTTTCATTTCCAAGCACTTGGGATGCATTGTCCCATTTAATCCTAACAGTGACCCCCTCCCAGTGATTACTACTATGGTCCCCATTTTACACAAGGGAATATGAGGTAAAGGAAGACAAAGCCATTTGCCCAAGGCCATCCTGTTTCTGAGGGACTTGAGCCAGAGTTTGAACCCAAGTGCATCAAATTTTTGATGTCTAAACCTTGTGCTACTTCAGATCCAGGAGGACTGTGGGCTCTCTGGGTACTGCACACCGAGGGCTGGGTTGAGGTCCCACGGATGCTGACAGCCAGATCCTGTGCTACCCCCTTTCCCCCACAGAAAATTGACCCTGAGGTGGCCACCTTCCTGCAGAAGCTGCGGAGTAGAGTGCAGATCGGGGTGGTGGGTGGCTCCGACTACTCTAAGATTGCCGAGCAGCTGGGCGAAGGAGATGAAGGTAGGCGTAGGGCGCGGGGGTGGAAGGAGTGGGGAGTTCAGGAGATCCCTGGGCACCTTCCAGGACCCAGTCCTGCTTCTGTGGGCAGAAGTAGAGGAGTTGTTCCATTGCTGATTGAACAAACATTAAGTGAGCGCCTCCCTGGCAGGCCTCGGGCCAGGCCCTGGAGAAACAGCTGGGAAGAGAGCAGGCCGCATCCTGCCCCCATGCAGTTCACATTCTCCTCCCTGCTGAATCTGATTCTTGATTTCCTCACCTTTAAAATGGGCGTAATCAATAACAGCTACCTCTTGTTGAAAATGACCATGTGTTTACTTCGTTTCATTTCACCCTCACAATCACACTTCAGAGTAGGCATGGTTACCCCATGCAACAGAGGAAGGCTCTCAAGTTACCAAGGAAACTGGCTCCCAGAGCCCCTAGTCTCAGCTTAGCCAAAGCAAATGCCTCCAGTTCCTCTCCAGAAACTTCCCTTGCATTTTCTCTTTTCTTCGCCCCTTGTTCATTCCATTAGCAAACCCAAAGGTATCTTCCTGCCTCCTCTGTGCCCCACCTCCACCACCCATCACAGTCCAGGTGATCCCCTGCTACCTGGACCCTGCAGCAGCCTCCTGGCTGTGCTCCCTGTACCTCCTCCCACCTACCCTGGCCGCTTCTGGTGGCAGCCAGCCCCGAGAAGACAGTGATGGACGTGTGTGAAACGGAAGGAAGTCCTCGCACGGAGGGGCTGTGGGAGCACAGAGCGGAAATGCCGCCCTCTGCCGGGAGTGCTGCCAGGCTGGCAGCGGAGGATGCAGAGAGGGCAGCCAGGGGTGGATGCAGGGAGGGCAGCCAGGGGTGGGTTCGGGCAGAAGGGCCTGCGTGTCTGCATGAGGGCAGAGGCCTAGAGGTGTGACTGGATTGTCTGGGGAAAACAAAGTTGCAGAGGAGGATGAGGCTGGAGAAACAGAATGGCCTTTGAATGCCAAACCCAGGGTGTGGGCCGAGTCCTTTCTGCTTGCCTCTGCAGTAACAGTCAGACCTGGTCTCATGCTCTTTCCTTCTCCCCTGGCCTCTCTGTGGCCCTGAAGTCATCGAGAAGTTCGATTACGTGTTTGCCGAGAACGGGACGGTGCAGTATAAGCATGGCCGGCTGCTCTCCAAGCAGGTCAGTGCCCCAGGGCTTAGTCAGGACCATCCCACTTTTTCTCAGTGGGACAGTCCCAGGGAGAGGTGCCGTTCCTGTCCTGGGGTCGGGCAGCCGGGGCCACACTCAGAGCCTTGTGTTCCTTGCCCAGACCATCCAGAACCACCTGGGGGAGGAGCTGCTGCAGGACTTGATAAACTTCTGCCTCAGCTACATGTCGCTGCTGAGACTGCCCAAGAAGCGGTGAGGTCCTGCCCAGCCTGGCCTCTGAACCCAGGCCCAAGGGAGGAAAAGCCTGCGTCCCTGAGACAGAACCTGGAGATACTCAGGCCTCTGACTTAGCAGGGTTGGGGGGTGGGTTCCTGTCCCCTTTGAAGTCCGGGGACGCTGTGGTCCCAGGTGGGGCTGGATTTGAATTCAGGGCTGTTTTCCTTCTCTCTGGCTCCCGTCCTCCCTCCGCCCTTCCATCCCCCCAGTGGAACCTTCATCGAGTTCCGGAACGGCATGCTGAACATCTCGCCCATCGGCCGCAGCTGCACCCTGGAGGAACGGATCGAGTTCTCCGAACTGGACAAGGTACCACCAGCTGCGTGACCATAGGCCTGTAGGATATCAGTCACTCGAGTCCCCGAGTCTTTATTTTCTCTCTGCTTCCCCAAGCCAACAGCTCAGGGTCGGGTCCAACAGCTCTTATCTGTCTGTTCATCTACAGAACAAGATCCCACTCTCCACAATGTCATCTTCCCCCCACCCCAGGGTGCCCCAAGTCCCCTCCCTCTGTTCCTTCCATCCTCCCAAACCCCTCCCCTCTGCTTTTCCAGCAGTGCCACTGAGAACCTTCTGAATACGTCCGACACACCTACTCCCTGCGCACAATCCTCCTGGGGCTCCCTGTTGCCAACTAGACACTGTCCCAGCCCCGCTGAGGGACCCTTAGTGGTCTGCCTGGCTCCTGCTCCCCTCTTCAGCCCCCTCTCTGCAGTCCCCCATGCTCCACTTTCTGTTCCTGAAACACACCAAGTTCTTGTCACCTTTGGATGTGCTGAACCTGCCAAACCTTGGGGTGCATTTAGCATGTCTCTCCACCATCCACCCCCTCTCAGGTGGAGTGATCTGTCCATCCAGGCCTTTGCACGCTGGCCCGTCCGTTTGGGTCTCTCTGACCTGACCTGTGGCCCCTTTGCTGATTCTAGAATGGCAGTGGTATCCCGCCTGCTCTCCGCCCGATCACCCTCACCCCCTTCACATCTGCTCGCACAACACCTTCCTGGTGGAGCCTGCGGCATCATTGCACCCCAGGACTTCCTGCTCCTTCCCCTGCTTTATTTCTCCCCAAGCAGCCGCCTCCACCCTGGGACACCCTCTACCATCTATTCTTAAATCTTGGTTATTGTCATCCCCGCACCAGAACCGCATGCTCCCTAAGGGATCTCTGCAGCCCGTTCCCTTCTGGATCCCTGCACCTGACACGTAGTAAGTGCTCGGGAAGTACTTTTTGAATGAATGAAACAGGTAATGTCATCCCCATTTCATGAATGAGGAAACTGAGGCTCGGATGGGAAGTGACTTACCCAAGGTCATGTGGGAGTTGGTTGCTGAGCAGATTTGATCCCACCTCCAGCCCTGTGGCGCTTCCCTTAGGGTGGGTGGGTCTCGTTGGCAGTGGGCTCCCACCCCAGGTCCTGAGGCTTGGGAGGCAGTGCCCGCAGACACGGGACTGCTCGGAGTAGTTAAAATTGGCCCTTCCCACCCACTGAGAGGTGAGCCCTTCTCGGACCACCCAGGTCTCCAGTCCCAGCTCCACCTCCTACTTGCCTAGTAACGTGGAGAAGTAGCTTCACTACTGTGCGCCTCCATTTTCTCACCTGTGAGGTGGGGATAACAGTATCTCCCACCCCATGGGCTGTCATGAGGACCAGACAGGGTAGAGCACCTAATGGGCCTGGTGCGGGAGCCTGGGGGTGCACGCGCTGACTCTTCTGCAGCCCCCTTCTCTGGTCTTCTTGGCTCCTGTTTGTCCTCTCCTGGTGCTGGAAGGGCATAAACATTCCTGATCTGAGCGGCCTACAGGTGCCCCGCCCAGATCCCATAGAACGCCTTACTCTCCTACAGTCCTTCAGAGTCCTGAGGGAGGGGCACAGAGTCCCCTTCCCTAGAAGAGGATACTGAGGCAAAAGTGTGAGTGACTAGCTCAAGGTCATGATGCTGGTCCCCACTGAGGCTGGACTTGGCATACAGGGCTGTCCAGTGACCAGCCTGGTTCTCCAGAGGAGGAGATGCAGTGACCCCGGGCCATGTGGAACATTTCTTCAGAGCTTGGGGTACCCTTAGCTCTAGCCCTGGGCCCACAGAGTGGCGTCTAGTGGGGACTGTGGCCTCCCAGAGCTCGCTCACTTGGCTGGGAGGCAAGGCCAAGGCGAGCAGGTGGCTCACATCCCTTATCTCTGCTCTTCCATGAGACGAAAGCAGGCAAGGGTCATTCGTTACTTCCCACCCTTTAGTCCAGAAAATGAGCCCAGAAGAGATCAGGCGAGTTGCTGTGGTCACACAGCCAGGCCTGGCTGCCTGCCTCCAGGTCTCTGTCCCGGGCATGTCTGGCTCGTCCTCCCTGGACCACTGCTCCAGGCCCCAGGCTGCTGCCGGTGCCTGCCTCTCCAGTCCAGCCCTGCCAACTCCACCGCGGGCGGCACTAGCCGCCACCCTCCCGGGCTCTGAAATCCTTGGTGGCTCTTGGTCTCAGTCTGGTCTCCAGCCCAACACCCCTACCCCCAACCCCCACCCGTGAGCTGAAAGTTCTACTGAGCTCCCGCCACTGCTTCAGCCAGACGGGGACTTGAACCTCTGTGCCTCTGCGGTGGCGTGGGTGTGCTGAGTGACCCGTTTGCCCCCGTGATGCACAGCACCTGAGACCCCGGGTCGACCGGTTTGAATGTTCAGCTCCGCCCCAGGCCGGCACGCAGGGCAGGCCCAGAGGGTTCCTCATGTTTGCAGAGGTGCTGCCTGAGTTTCAAGGTCCTGCTCAGAGGGGTGGAGGCAGTTTCGAGGTTGGTGCTCTGGCCATACCTGGCATCCAACTGCCCTCTCTGAGTGCCACCGCCAGTTACTCACGGGTCTTCTATTCTTGGCTGCCCACACTCACTCAGCTTCTGAACCAATACCGGCCCACGCCTCCGTTGGCAGGGAGCTAGCAGAGTCCACAGTCACAGCCCTTCTGGATTCAAGCCCTGGCTCAGCCACTACGGCTAAGTGACCTTGACCAGGGCCAACCCCTCCTCTGTACAGTGGGCACCTCGCCCACCTGGAAGACTCTGAGCTTACGTGATCATGTGCCCAGCACAGGCCCTGGCGCACGGCTCTGTGAACTCAACCTGCCCCCTCCCCTCTGCAGAAGGAGAAGATCCGGGAGAAGTTCGTGGAAGCCTTGAAAACAGAGTTTGCCGGCAAAGGGCTGAGGTTCTCCCGAGGTACGTCCACCCTGCAGAAGCCCTGGGGGGCCTGACCCAGGGGCCCTCCCGCACTGCCCACCCTCCCACAACCAGGCTGCAGACGTCCCTCCCACACTCAGGGTACAGCAGAGGCTCGGTCTTTTGTTTTTTGTTTGTATTGTTTTGGTTTGGTTTTTTGGTGTCTTTTTTTTTTTTTTTTTTTAAATAGGATCTTGCTCTATTGCCTGGGCTAGAGGGAGGTAGTCATCACAGCTCACAGCAACCTCAAACTCCTGGGCTCAAGCGATCCTCCTGCCTCAGCCTCCTGAGCAGCTGGGACTACAAGCACCATGCCCGGCTAATTTTTCTATTTTTAGTAGAAATGGGGTCTTGCTCTTGCTCAGGCTGGTCTTGAACTCCTGAGCTTAAGCAGTCCTCCCTCCTCTGCCTTACAGAGTGCTAGGACTACAGGCATGAGCCACTGTGCCAGCCAGGGGCTCAGTATTTCCCTGGCCCCAGGCTTCCCCACCTCAGCAGTAAATGTCTCATGCCCATTAGTTGCTCAGGCCAGAAACCTAAGCATCTCCTTTCCATTCTGTCCCCGACACCTCCCCGAGTCCAG
Source organism: Mirza zaza (assembly GCA_008750895.1). Classification (NCBI taxonomy): domain Eukaryota; kingdom Metazoa; phylum Chordata; class Mammalia; order Primates; family Cheirogaleidae; genus Mirza; species Mirza zaza. The sequence continues at coordinate 53,985 of VSMD01016979.1, forward strand.
TCTCCTAGCAAGTCCCAGGGCCCTATGTCCCAAGCGCATCTGGAATCTGACTGCCACTCACAGCTCCGCTGCCAGCAGTTCTTCCCATGCTCTAAATGACCCCGGCCCTGCTCTGCCACCTCATCTTCCCAGTGGCCAGAGGGGAGCCCAGCTGCATCTGGGTCACTTGGCACCTGGATCGTGGAGCGCCTCTGCTGAAAGTTCTTTGAGGCTCCTCCCCATCCTCCAAATAAAGCCAAGGGCCCTTGTGGGGGCCCCTGCGTCTCTCAGTCTTTTCTGTTGCTGGGACACTCCTCCCCCTTCCCAGCCATCCCCACTTTGGGTCAAGTCCCAGCTCTGGGTCATCTCCCTGCTCACGCTAGGGGGTGAGCCTCTCTCCCTGCAGGTGGTCTTGTTTGTGCAGGTGGTCTTGTATTCCCAGCTGAGCTGCAACTTCCGTGAGGAGCTTGACTCTTTCCTGTGCCCTGTGCCCAGCATTGAGTGGGCACTCAAGGGTTATTGAATGAATGAACAAGGGGCCCTGCCCAAGCTCACCCCCTCTGCTAGGCTTGTCTGCCCCTCCCAGGAGGGGATCACAGCCCCCTGCACTCCCCCCGCAGGAGGCATGATCAGCTTTGACGTGTTCCCTGAGGGCTGGGACAAGCGCTACTGCCTGGACAGCCTGGACCAGGACAGCTTCGACACCATCCACTTCTTTGGGAATGAGACTAGCCCCGTGAGTGCGGCCCAGCCCAGGTTCCCCTCAACCCAAATCGCCCAAGGTCAAGGCCAGGACACAGGGCAACAGAACTCTTGTGGGGGGCTCCCCGAGAATAGCCATCGCTCATAGCGCCAGCACAGATTGGAAGGCTGGACCCAGAGTGGGCTGGACTCTTGTTCCATGTCACCAGCAAGTCAGGGCAGGTCTGGTGAAGGCCGAGATGAGCTTCCTGGAGGGTCTGAGGGTACGGGAGGAGGGCACGGTGGCTGCAGGCCCCGCCATGGGAACCTCTTACAGGCTTCACCCAAATGTGCCTTCTTTGCTCTTCTGTGCGCAGGGTGGGAATGACTTTGAGATCTTTGCTGACCCCCGGACTGTTGGCCACAGTGTGGTCTCCCCTCAGGACACAGTGCAGCGATGCAGAGAGATTTTTTTCCCAGAGACAGCCCATGAGGCGTGACCTACATCTACCATGGTGACTTCCAAAGAGCCAGGCCCAGATCCACGGAGAGACCCTGGCGCTGGGCGGGTGCTGAGGTCCCTCCTGCTCGGGGCCAGGGCGCCCGCCCTGTGTACCTGCTGCAAGGGCCAGGGGCCGTGAGGATGACCGTCCCCAGCCCCTCCGTGGTGAGGCTGCCTCCTGTCCTCCCAGGGCCCAGTGTTCCTGTCTTCCGCCCGGTGGCCCTGGCCACAGCTGCTGCTCGTATGTATTTCTGAACAGAACGGGTTTCTGTCTACACAGAGGGGAGGTGTGTGCGGCTGTCACGTGAGATCTAGTCCACCCTGCCTGCTTGCCCCAGTTGACTGGGGTCAAGTGGTGGGGAAGGTATGTATTTTAGAGAACTTTATGTCACAGATATTAAAGTTCCCAGAGCAAGGTGTGGCGTCAGTTGTGTCTGAATGGGTAATAGGCCCCAGTCACCACTGCAGGTGAGAAATAGGCATGGAGGGCAAGGACTTGGGCCAGGACACACAGGAAGTCTTTGATCCAGTCGAGGGGGGCCATGGAGCCCCCAGCCCCTTCTCTGGGGACCCAGACAGACAGAGGCAGCTCTGGCCACGGTGGGTCACAGTTCAGGATTTATTGCCAGTGTTAGGAAGGACGGGGAGCCCAGTGGGGACCCGGGAGGGTCTCTGGCTGGGCACTGCAGGGCCTGTGAGTGGGGAGGAGCTGCTGCTCTGACCCCAGGTGGCCCTGGGCTGACTGGTGCCTAAAGGGGCCTCCTCACAGGAGTCAACCTATGCCAACAGTGCTCTGCCACGGGGTGGGGTCTTTGTTCTCAGGAGACAGGCCTTGCTGAGCCTATCTCAGTGGGGTGCCAGGCGGGTGGGCCTGCCAACTTTGGGGCTATCCAGCATGCCTCAGCAGGTCTGGGCTCCCGGCTGCTGTGCGGTGAGCACTGGGGCAGGCTCGGGGTGCAGATGCCCCACTGACCTCTGCCCGGAGGTCCTAGGGTGCCTACAGGGCCAGAGATCCTCCTAGGCAGGCAGGCACTGACCCCCTTCATCCTGGGCATTTGAGCCCCCAGTTTTACTCACAGACGGGTCTCAGAGTCACCGTCCCCTGGCAGCCCTCCCTTGAACCTGTGGCCCCATTTCTGGCAGGTGATGTGCTCTCTGGAAGGGAGGTGCTGGGTGTGGGTGGGACGTGGAAGCAGGCAGGACCCTCCTTCCCCATGTCCCAGGCCCCCACCTCACCAAGAATGCACACAAACACACCCTGGCCTCAAAGGGACTTCAGGTGCCATGGGGCCACACATCAGGGACAGACAAGGTAAGGCCACACCTCCAGACACTGGCTTGTCAGGGGCCAGTAGGAGCCACCCGTCCTGTGGCTTTGGGACAAGGGTCTGACGTGGGGGTTGCAGGCCCGGAGGTCTCCCAGGCTGAGGGCTATCCTCATGGGCACCCAGCCCTGGCCCTGCCTGAGGGGACGTGTGTCTGTCCATCAAGGTGTCCTCAGCAGCCGTCGTGGCCAGGCATGGGGCAGGGCGTCAGTGAGTTTGTCAGTCGGGGTGAAGGAGGTGGCTCCATCCCAGATGAGGAGAGGGACCCCCTCTGTGGACCCTCACCTTAGGGTGGGGAGTGGCCGCTGGCTCAGCATGGCCCAGGGGAAGGAACAGCAGGCCAGGCTGAGGAGGGGGCTGGCTGGCAGCTCAGGAGCCCCCGCCCCCTTCCGCTCTCAGGCCCCTGTCTTCTGCCCCTCCAGTGCCCCAGAGCAGGAAGGCAGGCCCCAGGCCCCAGGCCCCGCAGTGCAGAGCTCCCCTCAAGCACTCACCGGCCTGGCCTTGGAGGGGAAGGGTCCAGGCCATGGTGGGAGACCCCAGCCCAGGGTAGGGGGTGTGAGTGGCACCGCAGAGTCTGTCCCCGGGCCAGGGCCTGGCAGAGGAGGATACAAAGTGGGGACAAGAGGAGCGGGCATGTGCAGAGAAGGGTCCCACTGTTCCCCTGGATCCTGACTCGGGGAGGTGGCCAGGAGGCCGAGTGGGCCTGGTGTGTCTGGGGCAGGGAGGGGAAGGAGGTGGCGGACGGAAGAGAAGCCAGGCCTGGCTACCCCCCCCTCCGTCCTGCTCACAGGGCAGTCACGGGCCACAAGTGGGTAGAGCACACGCTCACAGCCACAAGCACAGACACACACATGGGGACATGCCCCAGGGACTGGCTAGCCAGCACAGTGGGGGCACGGGCCAGCTGCTGCCCGGCCACCCCATGGGGCTGCCCACCCACCCAGCCTAGGAGCCCACGACCTGGCCGGACCACGTCTCGTGGGGAGTGTGTGGGGCCAGCTGGGTGAGCACCACCTCCACGGCCTGGAACTTCTGGTTCTTGGGCGGGATGGGGCACATCTTGTAGGTCACCTCGTCGCCCTCCACTGGCACGTACTCCCCCTCGATGCTGGTGGGGGGGGAAAGGGTGTGAGAGGGGGTCAGGCCAAGAGCAGGCCCCGCTCCCCAGACAGCCCTGCCACCAGCCTCAGGAGGCCTGGCCCTGGGCCTCGCTAGGCCAGGGAGACGCCTCGCTTCTCAGAGCCTCGACTCCCTGGTCTGTAAATTGAGACTCTCAAATAGAGCCTCCCTGTCCCTGTCTCTGTCCCCGACCGGCTGCCCCCACACTCACCACCACCCAGGCCCAGGAACTGGTTGTGCCCTCTCAGGACCCCAGAGCTGGTGGTGCCAGGGCTTCTGGGGTCTGTTTGCCCCCTCCCCGCCTGAGCCCAGCCCTCTGCCCATGCACCCTGGGCCCCCGCAGAGGGGAGGGAGACATGCCAGAACGCAGACCTTGGCTAGGGCCAGCGAGGGGAGAGGCCTGAGGAGGCGTTTGTTGGAGGCCTTGTTGGGAACATGAGGGTGGGGCTGAGCCAAGAGAGGAGAGGACTCACTCAGATACGTGCACGAAGATGTCCTCTGACCCGTTCTCCGGGGTGATGAAGCCATGGCCCTGTGAGCGTGAGAACTGCTTACAGACGCCCTTGAACACCGGGCCGGCCGAGGCTCGCGCTGTCCTGGAGACAGGGTAGGAGGATTGGTGCAATGTCCTGGGGAGGACCTCCCCGGACCCCCCCAGCTAAACCTGCCTCAGGGCTGCAGGGGACCCGCCCCAGGCCAGTGACAGCACCCCTCTCTGCACAGCACCCTCCCTTCTGAGGTTGTTGGGGCTCAGATGTATTTCCTGTTGTAAGACTTGTGTGAACATTGTCCAGCATAGGTTTGAATGCCTCCCCAGATGGAGAGCTCACTATCTCCTCAAGTAGCTATATCCTGCTCACTCATTCCTCACTTATTCACTAAGCGTCTGCTCTGTGCCTGGCCTTGGGTCAGCACAGCGGACAGAGCTTGCCATCAAAAAACTCCTTTGGCCAAGTCTGTCTCCCTGTGGCTCCCACAAACCCCTGCCCCATAGGACCACCCAGTGACCCGGCCCAAGGCCCAGGGCTAGTCTCCGTGCCACCCTGTCCAGAGATTAACTTCACATCTCGGTATGTGCTCATGCTGCTCCACCTGCCCGAACCTGCAACCCCTGACCTGGTCCAGCCGGGACCCCATCTCCCCTGACAGCAGGCCAGGACCCCCCTGCCGGGTGGTAACGCACACTGAAGGAACCCCCCTGGATCTTAGGCAGCTTGTGGGCCAGGACTTTGTCTTATTCCTTCTGCACCCCCGGCTAGGAGCTCAGTAAGTCTTTGTGGAATGAATGGATGGAGGGTGGGCGGATGAACAGTCACTGCAGTTACTGCAGGTCCACACTCTGCTCCCCTGTCCCCCTGTGAGGGCAACAGGGGCTGGAGGAGGGTGGGCGTGGGCAGCCCAGCCTGAGCCCTGTCCTGGGGAAGGGTCACAGAGCCGGGGGAGGGGCAGGTACTCACGCCGAATACGTCCTGGTCCGTTTGGTGGGCAGAGGACTGGGCAGGTCCCGAGATGGGACTCCGCCCCGTTCCCAGACTCTGCTGCCCTCTCGGTGGAAGGGGAAGGTGGGCCAGACAGGGGACTTGGGGGAGTGGAGCGGGGGCACAACCGGAGGTGACGTGGACTCCGACGTCATGGTGGGGCCAGCAGGGGAGCCTGGTGGGCTCTGGGGAGCAGGGGCCGGCGAAGGGCTCGGGCGTCCTTGCGGGCAGGGCCCGGCCTGGCCCTGCTCAGCGGCCTCTCTGGCCACGGGCTCCGTCTGGAAGAGGGAGAGAGAGGCGCAGTGAGTACAGTCTGGCGGTGCAGCTTCTGGACCCCCACAGTAGGCGGGAGGGCTGGTCCTGCCTATGCCACTCCTTCAGGCCACTCTCGGCCCCTCCCTGGCTCAGCGTCCTCGCTAGGAAGACAGAACAGTCAGGTGACCCTTAAGTCCTGCCTCGCAGTTTGACCTGGAAGGTGGTGGGTGGGCAGCCAGTGACTGTGTGGGATAGAGTTTGGCACAAGTGTCAGCTGTTTCAAATTCACAGACATGGGTTCAAATCTCAGCTTTGTCACCCACAACTTGGTGGCCCCAAGCAAGCGGCTCCAGCAGGGCCGTGGGAGAGCAGGCTCCAGCCCGAGGCCGGGGTTTGAATCCCGGCTGCTCCTCCTCCCGGCAGCGTGGCCTCAGTGGACACTGTTAACATCTCCATTTCCTGCTCTGTAAAGTGGGGGTCGCACTGGCTCTTATTTCACAGAGAGGTTGCTGTGAGGGGTGGATGACTTTCCACGTGCTCAGAATAGGACTGGCGTGTGGTGAGCTCTGGGGAACACTGGCTTTCTCCTCAGCCTGGTCAAGGACACTGAGGACGCGATGACTTGGTGTGTGCACCTGCATCTGGAATCCAGAGATACTCGATAAATTGCTGTTATCGAAGCTAATTCATAGAAATCCTCAACAGCTCAGTGCCTAGCGGCCTTGAGAAAATTCCTCCCGTATTTTCCTCTGAGGAAAAGCACATAATTCCCTGACCCAGGCACATGGGGTTGGGAAGAGATGCTGCTGTGGACAGGTGGTCTGCCACAGTGGGGCTGGGAAGGACCCAGAAGACCAGAAGAGCTTCAGCTCTGCCACTTGTTAGCTGCGGACCTTGAGCCTCAGTTTCCCCATCTGTACAATAGAGCACATAAACCCTGCCTCACTCTGTCATAGGCTATGGTGAAGCTTGGCTGAGACTGGGGAGATGAAGAAGCTCCCATAGTCCATGGTGACTCAGGAGTTGGGGTAATGGGTTCCCCATCCCTATTCCATCACCCCAAGGCCTGGAGGTCAGAGGTGAGTTCCTGAGCTCCAGGTCTATTTCTGGCCCCCATTTTGTGACCTCTCCCCATCCCCTATAGCCTGACGTTTCCATGGAGGGGTTTAAGGCTCCTTTTGAGGCCAGAGCTCAGGAAGCATGAAAACACCACATGGCAGGGCTGGGAGAGCCCAGGGCTCACTCCACTCCACCCCCGTCCCAGGAGCAGGGCTCCCAGCCTCTGCTCAGGATTACGTGGCAAAGTGGGATTTTTGTGGCCCCAGGTGATGAGCAGGCTCTGCCACTCTTGTGGGTGGATGGAGGTGGAGACCTGTCCTGTCCCCCCTCCCCTGCCTGGCTCCCCCCTCTAAAGCTGATGTGGGGCTTTTCTCTCTGAGCTCATTCCGAGAGGCAAGGTGGGCCAGGTTCCGCATTTTAGTCCCCATTTTAGAGAGAAGAAAATGGAAGCTTCAGGTAGCCACACAAACTCGTACGTGAAAGTTCACGGCTTATTCACAATAGGCAACAAGAGGAAACAACCCACATGTCAATCAGCAGATGAATGGGTAACAAATCATGGGATAGCTGTATAGGGGAATATCACTTGGCCATGAAAATAAAATTCTGATTCGTGCTGCAACACAGATGAATCATGCACACATCATGCTAAGTGGAGGAAACCGGACATGGAAGGCCACATAGCGCCTGATCCCACCTGTGCATGATGTCCAGAGACAGACAGTGGACCAGTGGTCACCAGGGGCTGAGGGAGGAGGGCATGGGGAGCGACTGCTAATAGGTAGGGAGTTTCTTTGGGGGGATAAAAATGTTCTACAGTTGACTGTGGGGATGGCTGCACAACTCTCAATATAGTAGGAACAATTGAACTGCATACCTGAAGCAGGTAAATTTTATGGCATGTGACTTACATCTCAATAAAGCTGTTGCCAAAGAAAGAAGACAGGGCAGCAAAGTCACCCAAGATGACAGAGCTGGGAAAGTAGCAGATACCTTGCAAAGCACTCCTGGAGTGCCGCCTGTCCCACCTGGGTGAGGCGTGGCAGGCAGTGGGGACAAAGGCCCTGCCTCCCTCTCTCTAGGAAGCTGGGCAGTCCTGACTTCGCTGCTGCAGTTTTCCCAGGCCTGGCATTGTGCTTGGCAGTGACAGCCAGTGCTGGGAGGTCCTTGGGGGGAGGGGCAGAGGCAGCCCAGGGTGGTTGCCGGGAAGACATAGCTGAGCTGGGGCCTGCTCTGGCCAGCCAGGCCTCCCGCTTGAGTGACTGTGACCGCCGCTCTAGGCCCCACGCTAAGCAGGCAGCAGGGACACTGAAAGATGCACTGACAACCCCAGGTCAGGGTTGACGGCAGCTTCCCCTGCCTGCGCCTCCCCACCGTGGGCTCTGGAAGTAGCCAGAGACCAGGCAGCAGAGGGAGCGGAGGAATCACAGCCACGGCAATAGGTGTTCTAAGACTGGCTGGGAGAGAGCAGGGCCGGGAGCTGTAGAGAACGCGCTCCGCCTCTCCCCACCCCAGCCTCAGTTTCCTCATCTGGGAAATGGGATTACAAGAATCCCTCCTCCAAGGGCTCTTTTGAGGATGAAATGAGATGGAATGGGGGAAGCCCTGAGCAAGAGCTTGCTTCTCCCAGAGACACCATTGGAGGGCAGTGAGTGAGGACGGGAAGGAGAGACCTAGCCGAGCCAGGCCAAACCCATCATACACTCTGGACATACCCACCCCTCACAGCTCCATAGCTTCTTGTCTAATTTCTGCAACAGCCGTTTAAAGCTGGTGCTATTGTTACCCTATTTTGCAGAGAAGGAAACTAAGGATCAAAGAAGTGAAATCACTCACTCAAGGCCGCACACCAGTCAACGTCTGGACCAGGATTTGGACCAGTACAGTCTGACTCTGGAGTGGGAAGTTCAGGCCCTGCACTGTGATTGACTTGCTGTGTGACCTAGTACAGGGCCTGGACCTGGAGGAGACGCACAATGACCGGCAGCCCAGGAGACCAGGGAGAAGGGACCAAGGAGCTGCAGAGCGAGCCTCCAGCTCAGACCCTGTCTCCAGGGTGTTGCTGCCCAAAACAGCAAGTACAGGCTTTTATTGTCTGAACGCCATGTACCGTGCAAAGTCCTTACAGAGATTAGTTTCCATGTTTCAACCTATAAGGTTGAAATTACAATTTTTCCATTTTACAGATGAAGCTGAGGCTCAGAGAGGTTAAGTGACTTGCCCAAGATCACACAGCAGGTGACAAAAGTCCAGATTTGTCTGATGAGAAACCAGTGCTCTTCCTGGGGACACGAATTCTGTTCCTGCTTCAGCCAAGATGAGGATGGAGTTTTCCCAAAAGAACTTTCCCAAAAGAAGCTAAATGGGAAAATAAACTCCCTCAATAGTAGAGAAACAGATATGTTTGCAGAACATTTGTTTCAAACAGGGCTAAAGGCCGGCCCGGGAGGGACTTGGTGTGCCTGTCTGGGCCATCTCCTGCCAGGAACAATGCCCTTCAGAACCAGCCGCTGGCGGGTAAGAGGGCAGCTCAGGGCCCAGCCTGCCTAGGTTTGAATCCAGGCTCCACTACACCCTGCTGAGTGACCCTCCCTTTCTGCGCCTCAGTTTCCTCATCCGTCAAGTGGGGCTAACCATCGCGCCCTGCCCAGGTTGCTGAGAGGAGCCAAGGAGCTGTGTCAATGGGCCCTCTGTGAGTAGGCACCTCCCAGCCCTGCGTGTTGGCTCTGAGCCAGGCCCTGCAGGAAGCCCAGCGGACTCTGATTCTGCAGACAAAGGGGCCAGAGGCGGCAAACATAAAACAGCAGGGCTGTTTGGAGATGACCTGAGGCCTGATGCGGTGTCACAGGGCCACGGTGCTCTGGAGGGTGACTCAGCCCTGTAGCAGGTGACCATGGCCTGTGCTGGGGCTCTGCCTGCATCCTCAGCTTCACCAAAAAGAACAGGGTAGGAAATGGCTATCATGGTCCTCTCTTGACCATGAGCGTGCCCCTTAGCCTGGGCAGGTCAGGGAAAGCCAGCCTGCTCAGCCACCCCCTGCTGTGTGACTGCAGGCAGAGCCTGCCCCTCTCTGGGCCTCACCTTTCTCTGCAGCTACATGAATCATCGAATCATCGCTGGCCCAGGTGACTAATAAGGAACAGTCCAACTCTCCTCTGCAGTTTTCAAAAACACACACGCAATTGCAATAAAACTGAGTGCCAGGCACTGGGACAACAAGCATGAGGGAGACAGGCCTGCCCTTAGGGATGCCCAGTCCGGTGTGGGGAACATACAATCAAAACACGGCGTGGGACGTCCTGACGCAATGAGTTTCAGCCGACATCGATTGATCACTGACTGTGTGCCAAGCTGTGTGCCAGGCCCTTTGCCCCGTTTCCTCATTTAGTCCTCACAAGAACCTTGAGTGCTCATGCCTGTAATCCTAGCTCTCTGGGAGGCCGAGGCTGGCGGATTGCTCAAGGTCAGGAGTTCGAAACCAGCCTGAGCAAGAGTGAGACCCCAATCTCTACTATAAATAGAAACAAATTAATTGGCCAACTAATATATATAGAAAAAAATTAGCCGGGCACGGTGGTGCATGCCTGTAGTCCCAGCTACTCAGGAGGCTGAGGCAGCAGGATTGCTTAAGCCCAGGAGTTTGAGGTTGCTGTGAGCTAGGCTGACGCCATGGCACTCACTCTAGCCTGGGCAACAAAGTGAGACTCTGTCTCAAAAAAAAAAAAAAAAAAGAACCTTGTGTGATGATTACTGTTAGCGCACCCATTCCTCAGATGGGTAAACAGAGGCTTGCTGAGGTCACCAGCCGGTTAGGTACACTACTTGTGCATCTGGAGATGTTTGTGGCAGAGGGTGTGCAGAAAGGCCTTGGGCAGGAGGGGAGGAGGGGAGGGGACCAGCCATGTCCTGAGAGCAGCTCCCCCCTCCCCTGGAGAAGGAGGAGTGGGGCGTGGAAGACCCGGGGAGCCAGGACTTGGGGTTCTATTTCTAGCTTTGCGCTGACTCAGACCATGACCTTGGGTGAGTCATTCGCCAACTCTGCTAAGCTTAAAAACAACTCTCCCAATAAAAATGTCCCCGCCCCAAGCCCCCATTATAAGGGAGCAGATGGGGAGGAATGGGCATGGTTGCTTAAAAATAGAAAGGACAGGGAACACAGGATGACAAGGAAGGGCCTCCTGAATGTTGGGGGCTTGTCCGTGGTGTGCCCTGGAAGAAGAGAAAGCCAGCTCAAGACGGCCAGGTGGAAGCCGCACTTCCCTTGGCTCGGCCCCTCACCCAGCCTCCCAGATGCTCCTTAAAATACACCAGTGCAGGAGCTGCTCCTGCAGCCGGGTGACCTGATTAAACCTGGCACCCGTGTGTGTGTGTGTGTGTGTGTGTGTGTGTGTGTGTGTGTGTGTGTGTGTAGGGGGCTGCACAGCCAATACTGGACCTTAATTATTTAAAAGACCCTTTAACCCTTCTGCTTGTCACATTCCTAGGTGGCCGGGTGGGCTGCTGTGGTTAAGGCATTTTTGACATCGTGGTGGTGACTGTGTGACCCTGGGCAAGTCGCTTTCCTATTCTAGGGGGACGCAAGTCGCATCCCCCTAGAGAGAGGCATAGACTAGTCAATGCCACATGCTCAGTGGTTGATCTAGAATTCACATCAAAGCCCGTGAGCTTCCCTCTGTGCCAGGGCCCCCACTCGGTGACTATCATTTGCTGGCTTTGGGACAAAAGAAGAGCCCCCCACTGCTTTTTAGCCCCTTGTTTTGCTGTTCAGCCTGGACAGAGGTCTGAACTTCCCCAGCCCCAAGCCCACAAGGCTCTGGAGCCTGGCAGCCCTGGCTGTGACCAGTGGACGTGACCAGCTAAGCCAGGCCCTGAGCGCCCTCTGCTGGGTGATGCCCTATGACTGGGGGCACCTCCAGTCCAGCGGGCAGGTGGCCCCTCCCCAGCAGCCATCCGAGTCAGGCCCCCAGCGCCCACCCAGAGAGTCCCCTCCCTGACCAGTGGACATCCATGAACATTGCCCAGCATCTCCCCCCAGGCCTGGGAGAGGCCAAAACTGTCCTCTGGCCTTTCCCAGGTGGCCGTGCAGCTAGCTCCCGTTTACACCTGTCATATTATTTTTTCGGAGGGGGGCAAACAGATCTAGATGGGCAGATATGGAAAACAGATGTTTTTGGAATAGACTTCAAGGAAACGGGAGTGGAGGGCAGGGCAAAGCTGGGAGGAGAAAACATTCGGAATTTGGATGCCCAGAGGCCTCTGGGATGGAGTCAGGTTTGGGAAACCAGCTCCCCATCCCCTAGGGGGCTGGAGACCCCATCCCGGGCATGGTGCCAGCTCTCAGAGAGGTTGCCCACCCCCCACCGGGCACGCTTCCTCCTCCCCTCCCCCAGCCCCAGCGCTGCAGCAGTTCACACTCTGTATTTATTATTGTTCTCACCCTGCGTCCCCTCCCTTCTCCCTGGGAAGAGCCTGCAGGCTGGCAGCTTGGCAGGAACCTGCTGTCTCCTTGTGGGTGCCAGCATCGCCCCTATCTCCGCCTGGACTCCTTGTGCCAGGGTCAGGTCAGTGGGGGCTTGGTGCCAGCCAAGGCCACCCTGAGTCCCTGCGTCCCACGACAGGGATGGCCCAGCAGGCACTGGGTTGTCACCACTGCCCTGCGTGGGCTGCAGGGCTGCACTCAGCCAGCGAGGAGGTCAGAGCAGGGCGGGACCAGCAGGCAGGGGAGAGGCAAGTGCTCCGGTGGGGGTGGCTCCCAGGCGAAGAAAATAATAACACGGGGCCACCTCTCCAAGCTGACGACCACAATTATCCCCATCACATTGGGGGGGGAAATAGAGTCAGGATAAGGTCCAAGTGTCCGCCTGCCCCAGAAAGTCCCCCCCTGGCCCCAGTCCCAAATTCCTGGGGAAAGACCAATGATGCTCCCCCTGCACTGTCCTTTGGGCTTCTGGAAGGAGCGCTGACTTCCCCCTTCACAGCTTCCTCTCCGGCTGGTACCCTGCGGAGGCTGCGCTCAGCGGGGCGGGCGTCTGCTGTCTGTGCTCCCCGAGGTCCCAGACACAGGTCCCAGACACAGACACGGACACACTCCCTCGGGGGGCCCCGGGGGAGGATGAGGGAGGGACAGTCGGCACCCTACATCCCCAACATCCCGTCCCCCAACATTCCGGCGGGAGCTGAACTGGGCTGGTCCGGCCCCCACCTTCCCAGGCAGGCAACCCGCCCCCCACGCTGCCCCTCCTCCGTTCGCCCTGCAAAGCCACAGTTTCCCACGAGGTGCCCTCAGCCCCATCCAGCCCCTCACCTCTCCGAGTCCAGGCACTGCCTCCTGCGGTGTCAGCGCCCTGCCCCTCCGGCGCGGAGCTGCGGGCCGGGCTGGGGCTGGAGGACGCGCCGCGTGTGAGTGTGTGTCGTGTGTGCGGCGCACCTCGGCCCCTCACTCACTCACACACGCCTTCCAGCTGACGTCAGGGAGAGCGGGAGGGAGGGACTGGATGGGAATTTGTACTCCCTGCTTAAAGGGACACCGGGCTCCCTCACCTCTGGCCCAGACACCACCTCTGAAGTCAGGCACCGCCAGGTGAGAGACTTAGCTGTGTGTCTCTCAGGGCCCCAAAGCTTCTTTTTTTGGAAAGTGGCTTTTATTGCTGGGCCGAGGTATAATTTTCTCTGCCGAGTCAGGGTCGCTGCTGAGTAATGCAGGGAGGAGGCGCTGGGGACAGCGCTGCTGCATTCCTGGCAATTAGAGGGCAAGCGGGTGGTGAGTGATGGGAGGGTGTGTGAGCCTGGGAGTGGGGGTCCCGAGGGCGGGGGACAATGGAGACCTGAGCAGAGAGGCAGCCTGCTGTGAGGGCTTAAGGCCAGCCTGGCCCCAGGGCCCCCAGGCGTTCCTCTCCACTCTGGACACCCAGAGTGGCCCTGCGGTCCTTGGCACAGACACTGTGCTCAGGTCCCTCTCCTCGCCTGGCTCTGAGACCCAGAGTGAGGAAAGTGGGCAAGTCACAGGAACTCGCCTCTGTCCGGCACACGGTAGGCCCTGGAGATGTTTCTACTGAATTTGGATAGAAGAGGACGCTAAGGGAGTGATAGGCTTGCTAAACCACACACACACACACACACACACACACACACACACACACACACAAACACACAGAGCCTGCGAGGCTCTGAGCAGAGAGGACAGACTACCAGGGTGCCCAGTGGAACAGCCGCCTGCTCCAGAGAGACCTGAGTTTCCACATCAGACAGCCCTGGGTTTGAAGTGCTCCAGAACTTTCAAGCTGTGTGACGTTGGGCCAGTCCACTGTGACTCTGCTCTTCCACTGAGAGGGCTGGTGGAGGTTCCAGTGCGGTACTATGAGCCCAGGGCCCGGCTGTCTCAGTGACCTCCACCAAGGGGCTTCTCTCCCTCCGACCCACCCCCTCCCCTTCTCAGCCCCCACTTGGAAAGAAATAAGTCTTTCCCTGGTGTCGCCCAGAACCGCTGATGTAGGCCCAACATTTTCAAAAGAAGTCTTATTAAAATAAAAAGGAGGTGGTAGTTAAAAGGGAAACAATCAAGAGAAACACGAAAAGCTAATAAAAATAGCTGAGATGCGTTGAAAGCTTCCTGTGCACCAGGCAACATGCTCTGCCCTCATTTAAACCTCCCAACAACTCACTCATTTATTTTTGTCATCCCTGTTTTACTGTTAGGGAAATAGGGGCTCAGATAAGAGGAGGGACTTGCCACATTTGCTCAGCTGGATAGAGGGGCATTTGAACCCAGGGCTACCCAATGCCACCACATATCCCTGCCTTCCAGAACCTTCCAGAACCTCCCAGAACAGTCAGGCTCAGTTCAGGTTCCTGATTACAAGAGGGTCTGGTGATGAATGCTGCCTATTGTTACCACAGTCCTGATGTCTGCAGACTCTGCCCAGGGGACCGACCCTCCCTCCCCAAGTTCTCCTCTTCCTCCTTTGCCTTCCTCTCCTCCAAAAATAATGGTTCTCACAGTGCCCATGTAAGCATCACCTCATCTGCTTCTTAGAACTGGCGCAGGGAGACCCTGGGCCTTCACGAGTCACCCAGAAGTGATAGTGACGGAGCAGGGGCCCGAGGCCGGTCTCCACCCACGTTTTGCAAACTCACCACCCTGCCCTTCCAGGAGAAGGCTGGGGCCATGGTGGACACCTGCAGTTTTCTCTGCCCACCTCTCGGG
>VSMD01016980.1:0-14333 GCA_008750895.1 Mirza zaza
TAGCTAAAAATAAGTCTTTCTCCTCCTTTTGGTTTTAAAGTATAAGCAGATCTAGCTTTTGATGTACAAAGCTTATAAACGAAACAATTTGCTGTCCCCACCCAAAGACAGCTAATGCAGCTCCAGAAAGAAGGGTCTATCTTTAACAGTTTACTCTATGTTCTAACTGTGGTTTCCGTAAGAACATACTGTATACAAACTTTGTTCCTAAGGTTATTTCTGTTGGTGCCAAATTGACTTCAATTCACAAAAATCATGTGGTGCATTCCATGTAACTGGGATGTTTTGTTCTAAAGAAAACAGAGGGATTTTTCCCTTCAGCAATCATTCCTGTTTATGGAAGATCCACCTCCACAATGGGGATCATACTTAGAATCAATCACCAAATGTGGGTTCAATCCCCAGAAGACAAAGAAAAGACTTTGACCCCTACCTGAGACTAGACTGCAGACTATATCCTATCAGTAGCAGATCAGTAGGGCATTTCATAGATTTGTGGTTAAAAAATAATGTGCTCTCCTACCAAAATCCTGCAGTACTAAAATCCTTGGGTCCAAATCCTGTCTCTGATCCTTACTGCTTATGTGGCCATGGGCCAGTTATTTAACCTATTTAACGTTTATGTTTCCTAATTTATAAAATGAATGTCTACATCCGAAGACAGTTCTGAGATTTGAATGAATTAAATATATAAAGTATTTGGAGCCCTGTCTGGTATATGCTAGTAATAGCAGTCATAAGAGAACCATGTAAAGGAGACAGCAGTACTATTTAGGGTATTATCTACAATGAGGGGGAGAGGGGGAAGGGAGAGAGAGAAAGACACAGAGAGAGAGAGAGAAACAGAGCAAGAAAGATTCTTTAAAACAATCATGACCATTTACCAAGAGTACAAGAAGCTAAAGTTCTACTAACTAGCCAGGCACCCTCCTGCTTCAGGGCCTTTGAACTGGCTTTTCCTTTGACCAGATGCTTCCTCACTGAAATATCTGCATGATCCATTCTCTTACTTCTTTTGAGATTTTGGAGTAATAATGATTTCTCAGTGAATCCCACTGTGATCATCCAGTTTAAAATTATACCACTACATTCAATCTGGTACTCTTCACCCCCTTATTTTTTTTCTTTTCTTCTATTGCACTTTTAACATTCCTTATCATTTATTTATTGTGTTTACTATTATGTAAGTTCCAGGAGTGCAGAGATTTATGTCTGCTTCTTGAGGTTATATCCTCAACACCTATAATAGCACCTGACTCATCATCAGTCTCTATAAATATTTGTTCAGTGAGTGAACAGCCACACTTTCAAAATTGGAAGCTTTGTTGAAAATGGAGGGGTGGATATTGCAAAGCTTCAACTCAGAATTCCATAAGCAATCCTAATGGGAGCCCCAGGTAGTATGTGTCTCTCCCCTGATAAGGTCCCCAGTAGAAGTTCTAAGGAGAGCAAGTGAGGCAGAACAGTGGTCTGAATCATCAAGATTGCTGACTCAAGGTTCCCAGCATTTGCCTCCTCCACAATAAAGGAAAAAACAATAAATAGATACCACACATTGAATACAGTACCTAAGGGAGAACACCGAAATTCAACAAGGAAGTGACAAACATCCTCTAAAGCACAGAAACTTGGGATGTCACACAGAGAAGGAAGTGAAGCAGCCAGGAGGGATCATCTTGGAGCTAAGAGAGACTCCCTGCTACATAAAAATGATAAGAAGGAAATCCCTAGAAGTCTACATTTCCACCACATATGTCAATAATCCTAGCTATAAAGAGACCCCACAGACCTCCCAAGCCCTGAGCCCAGTATAGGGAGCTTCCTGGAGCCATGTGGCTGAAATATTCTAGAAAGAGAATACACACTGGATTACTCCTACTCCCCAGAACCTAACATTCTGAGAGCAGAGTGACCACCAGAGTACATCCTGTCTCAGGGCCCATTAGTGCCTACAATTTCATATCCCTAGGGGCTTCCAACATCTTACCACATCAACCTGAAGGTCTCAATATTGTGACACCAGTTGGACCCAGCAGTGTAGCCATTATCCCTGCACCTGAGTTCATGCAGTACACCCCAGGGAACAGGCATTCCAGCACTGCAGGTAGGCTACCCCCCAGGACAGAGGGAGCCAATGCATGCACTCCCCAGAGCCTGAGAGCACCTGCCTAGGAGCCTGAGAACTGGCCTATCTAAGGCTCATTGTCATCTTTCCCAGTGACTCCACCACCTCCAGCAACAGGGCTTCTGGACCCAAGGTTTCCATTCCCAGCAAAGCCATACCATAACCTATAAAAATAGCTATAGTGTAGGCCACTGAGGCACTCACAGACACTGCTAATGTTAATTACAGCTAAAGAAATCATATAGAGACTACACTACCATGACCAACTAGAGCCAAAGACAAAGCAACCTACCCACGCAACACATCTACAGAATAAAATCTTTCTCTATGAAAGCAACTTTATAAAATGGGAGAAGTACAAATATCAACTTGGTGACACAAGAAACATGAAAAAGCAAGAAAACATAACACCTCCACAGAAACACAATAACTTTCCAGTAACAGACTCCAAAGAAAAGGAAATCTATAAAGTGCCTGAAAAAAAATTCAATATAATGATCTTAAGGAAATTCAATGAGATACAAGAGAACACAAATAGACAATTCAGCACAAGGAGAAAAACAATTCATGATCCGAATAAGAAATTAAAAAAAGAGATAAACGTCATTAAAAAAGAATCAAACAGAAATCTTGGAACTGAAGAATTCAATGGATGGAATAGAAAATAAAATTAAGAGCTTCAAGAATAAACTAGATCAAGCAGAAGAAAGAATCTCTGAACTTGAAGACTGGACTTTTGAAATAAATCAGTCAGACCATAAAAAAGGACAAAAGAATGAAGGACATACAGAATGTCATTAAGCAAACAAATTTTTGCATTATGGGAGTTTCAGAAGGCAAGTATATGGAAAAAAAAAAAAACACAGAAAATCTATTTTACGAAATAATAGCTGAAAACTTCCCAGGTCTTGTGAGATATAGATATCCAGATACAGAAAGCTCAAAGATCCCCAAAGAGATTCAACCCTAAAAGGTCTTCTCCTATAAAGGTAAATACATTATAGTTAAACTCTCAAAAGTCAACGACAAAGAGAGAATTCTAAAACAATGAGGAGAAAATTCTAAAAACTGTAAGAGAAAAGCATCAAGTCACATATAAGAGAAGCCCTATCAGACTAACAGCAAATTTCTTTCAAAGCCCTATCAGACTAACAGCAGAAACCTTACAAGCCAGAAGAGAATGGGATATATTCCAAGTGCTGAAAGAAGAAAAAGCTTTCAGCCAAAGAATACTATACCTAGCAAAACTATCCATCAGAAATGAAGGCAAAATAAAGTCTCTCAGACAAGCAAAAACTGAGGGAATTCATCACCCATTGACTGGCCCTACAAGAAATGCTTAGAGAGTCCTACATCTGGAAGCAAAAGAACAATATCTACCATCATAAAAACACATGAAAGTAAAACCTCCCCAGTAGACCAGATACACAAATAAGGCAGAGAAAGTAATCAAATGTTACCACTACAATAAACCACCAAACCACAGAGATAAATAATAATAGAGGAAGAAAGGAACAAAGGATACACAAAACAACAAACAATTAACAAAATGACATAAATAAGTCCTCACCTATCAGTAACAACCTTGAATATAGATAAATTCCCCAACTGAAAGATATAGATTGGCTAAATAGATAATAATTTTTTAAAAACCCAACTATATACTGCCTACAAGAAATTCACTTCATTCATAAAAACAAATGTAGACTGAAAGTGAAGGAATGGAAAATAGTATTCCACACAAGCAGAAACCAAAAGCAAGCAGGAGTAGCCATACTTATATAAGACAAATAGACTTTATATCAATAAAAACTTAAAGAGAGACAAAGAAGGTCATTATATAATGATAAAAGGATTAATTCAGCAATAGGATATAACAATTCTAAATATATATGCACCTAACACTAGAGCACCCAGATATATAAAGCAAATATTATTAGATGTAAAGGGAAACATAGACTCCAATATGATAATAGTTGGGGACTTTGCCCCACTTTCAACATTAGACAGATTATCTTGATAGAAAATCAACAAAGAAACATTGGACTTAAATTTCACTATAGGCCAAATGAACCTGAAAGAAATTTATAGAACATTTCATCCAACAGCTGCAGAAACCCATTCTTCTTACCAACATATGGAACATTCTCCAGGACAGATCATACAAAACAAGTCTGAAAAAATTTTTAAGAATTGAATTGTATCAAACATCTTCTCAGACAACAATGGAATAAAAGTAGAAATCAATAAGAGGAGGAACTTAGGAAAATGCTCAAACACATGAAAATCAAAGAACATGCACCTGAATGATAAATGGGCCAATGAATAAATCAAAAAGAAATCAAAATATTTCTTAAAACTAATAAGAATAGAAACACAACATACCAAAATCTATGGGACACAGCAGAAGCAGTACTAAGAGGAAAGTTTATAGCAATAAATGCCTATATCAGAAAAGTAGAAAGGTTTTAAGTAAACAACCTAACAATGTACCTAAAAGAACCTGAAAAGCAAGAATGAACCAAACCCAAAATGTATAGAAGGAAAGAAATAATAAAGGTCAGAGCAGAACTAAATGAAATAGAGATAAGAATAATTACATAAGATCAACAAAACAAAAAGTTGGGTTTTTGAAAAAATAAACAAAGTCAACAAAACCTTAGGTAGACGAAAGGAAAAAGGGAGAAGACACAAATAAATAAAATCATAAATGAAAAAGGAGGCATTACAACTGATACCACAGAAATACAAAGGATCATTAAAGACTACATGCCAACAAATTGGAAAACCTACAGCAAATGAATGACTTCCTGGACATGTGTAACTTACCAAGATTGAACCAGGAAGCAATACATCTGAACAGACCAATAATAAGCAAGATTGAATCAGTAATAAAACGTCTCCCAACAAAGAAGAGTTAAGAATCAGATGGCTTTACTACTGAATTCTGCCAAACTTTCAAAGAAGAACTAACACTAATTCTTCTCAACTATGCCAAAAAATTGAAGAGGTAGGCATTCTTCCTAATTCATTCCACAAAGACAGTACTACCCTGATATTAAAACCAAACAAGGGCACAAAAACAATAACAACAAAACTACAGGCCAATACTCCTGCCAAATATAGATGCAAAAGTCCTCAACAAAATACTAGCAAACTAAATCCAGCAGCACATCAAAAAGATAATATACCATCATCAAGTGGGATTTATCCCAGGAATGCAGAGATGATGGTTCAACATATGAAAATCAATAAATGTGATACATCACATCAACAGCATGAAGAACAAAAAAACATGTGATCATCTCAATAGATGCCAAAAAAGCATCAGACTAAAATGCTTCTGCACAGCAAAGGAAAAACAATCACAGAGTGAAAAAACAATGTATAGAATGAGAGAAAATACTTGTAAATTCTTCATCTGATAAGAAACTAATATCCAGAATATATAAGGAACTCAAAAAACTCAACAGCAAAAAATAATAATAATAATAATCCAATTTAAAAATGGGCAAAGGATATAATAGATACTCCTCAGAAGAAGACATACAAATGGCCAAAAAGTATATGAAAAGTGTTCAACATCATTAATCATCAAGGAAATGCAAATCAATGTGGTTGACAATTATAATCACATCTTGAAAAACGTTGTTTAGTTTGGGTGACATTTTTCAGCTAGACAGCATTTCTCTATGTGTGACACAGTGTGCAGAGCCACATTCAGATGCAACCTTTGACCCAGGTAGTGAAACCAGAAAGCTGTCCAGTCATGGCAGCTGCTCTGTCCATGCTTATACCAAAGTGAAATGACCAGTTCAGTTTTCATGAAATGTCACCATTCAAAGACTTGAATTATTCTGCTGCTCTGGTGTTGGTTGGCAACAAAAGTGTACATAACATATCCTCATGCACATTCTCCTGAAAAATATATCGCACAAGAACAAGCATTATTGCCTTGTTGTCAAAATCGGTAGACTCGTCAACCTGGGTTGTGTACCACAGTGACTCAGTAACAATTCCTCTCTAACAATTGTGCCTCAATATCCTCTGCTGTTTCATCAATTTATCTAGCTATGGTGCTAGCCAAAAGAAGAATACAAGCCACCTTTTGAACTACAGCCTCTCCTAAAAGTTCAGGACAAAAGTCCTTAGCAGCAGGCAGGATCAACAATTCACCAATAGTAAAGGGCTTCTTAGCTTTAGTAGTGCAGTTAGCTACTAAAATGATGCTCTCAGTGCAGACACATCTGAGGAAGTGGTAGTCTTCCATAATTGCTTCTGTTCTTCATGTTCACATTTTTTTCTTTTGAAAAATTCCAAAGGCTTGTCTTTTAATGCAAGGTGCTTGGTCTCCGTGTGGCAAAGCAGTTTTGAAGATTTCATGGCTTCCTTGTATAGCTGGTCACCATATATTACACAAAGTGGGCTTGGAGAATGTGAATCACCTGTTGCTATGAACCCTTAATCTAAGTAGGACTCTTGGTATTTTCTTTTAAATGCAGCTTTCATTTTGTTGGCAGTTTTATAGTCTTCTGCTATCTCATCAATGGGTCTTTCCCCCTTTTCAAAGAAGCTTTCCAGCAATGTTTTTTTTTTTTTACTCATTTTTGCTAGGGTTACCTTGTGGGCTTACCAAAACCATGACTGAGACAAATGAGCATGTGTGAGGATGAGGTGCAAATGGAAGTGGTAAATAAAATAATGAGCAGGCCATGCATGGACTAAAAAAAGTGTTGAATTCTCACTTAAAGCCTGCCACCAGATGCAGCTTTACAATTGAAAGTAAGATTTTTTTTTTTATTTTTATTTTGTGTAGAGATGGGTCCTTTCTATGTTACTCACTCAGGCTGGTCTTGAACTCCTGGCCTCAAGTGATCCTCCCACCTCAGCCTCCCACAGTGCTAGGATTACAGGCATAAGCCACCACACCTGGCTAGAGACGATTTTTCTGAATATTTTTTCAAGTCATAACAAGAATCCTCAGATGTCCAGCTTACAATGTTTTTCATTGCCTCCTGCTGCCCAACTACTAAGCTATTTATTTTGGATTTTTTTATAGAGTACCCAACTTGCAATAGCAAATTTAATGTTAGGTAAGATATAGTATAAGCTGCTATTTCAATGAATCCAAGGTGCAGTGGCTTAAACAAGACAATTTATTTTATTTCAGTGATTTTAAGACACAATTTTTCACTTTTAAATGGTAATGTTTTATAATCAATGGCATTTTAGCACTGTGTCATAGTTTAATTGGCTATTATGTTTTTCTTCTCAGGGTTATACAAAATAATAGCACCTTTGCAATTTATGACATCACAGATTTCATTTTTCTCTCATATAATAGTCCAGACATTGGCAATCCGGGATTGGTAGGGTAGCATTATCATCCTCAACATATGACTCCCCTATTTGGGTCCAAGGTGACTCCTCCAGCTTCTTCATCACTTACTGGCCAGCAAAAATGTGAAAAGTGGCAGGAAAGTACATATTCATTTCCTCTAAGGGCACAGCTATAAGTAATACATATCATTTCCGCCCCATCCATTAGGCATCTCAAGTCACATGTTGACACATACTTTTAAAAAGACTTAGAAATACAGTCTCTTTCTAGACAGTGATATTCCCAGATAAAACACAGCAGTTCTTCCATGATAGGAAAAGGAAAGAATGGACATTGGTAATCACCTAGCAACCCTTACCATACCTCTGCCTCCAAATTCCTGTTTCCTCAGCTAAAGCATTATCTCCCAATTCACTATTTCATCAAAGCCAATGTGAAACTCAATAAATTCCTTGATTTCTCCAAATCACTCACTCAAGGCAATTTACATTTATGGAGGTAGACTTTACTGAAGCCATGGCTATTGGAGAGGCAAGATTTCCATCACAGCAATGAAAGAAACTCCAAACCGAATAGCAGATATCTCTATTCTTGGAAGTCTTTCCATATCTTAACAATCACAGTGCTGGGGACTTTTCCAATCTCATTGTCTTCTCCCATTCCTCCTCCTCTCTGCTTTCTTCTCCCTTAACATACTCTGTCATTTGTTCAGCTTATATACAACGCAGAGCAAGATTACTCTCTCTTCACTTTCCTTCAGCCCTATCAACCCACGCTTTTAGGAGTCTCACTTTTGTCGTTAACAGCTTATCAAGAACTCTCCTAAATAATGATACATACTCTTCCTGAAAGAAATTTTGATGGAGCCAACTGCAAAGACAATAATATTATCATGCTGCTTCAGAAGACTGTCAGGGGACCCCGAGACGGATAGAGAAGAAGTCAAAGCCAGATGCCCAAAATTCTACCAGATGTAATCTGGCAGAAACCTAAGATGGAAAAGGTGGAACTCAACAAATACAAAAATCTGACTGTTGTCTTAATGCTTTGTGAGTCATTTAGAAAACAAGTCCATAAAGTGATACTTATTTTCTGCCTTGTTAGTCTTCTAACAATATAATCTTCCATATTTGTCCACCAGTTTCCTCACTAAGGCCTTTAACAATGTCACCACCATCCACACATCAATGAAGCTGTCTGCTCAGTTGTCAAATCCATAGTTCTTCCTTAAATGCCGGTAACTAGGCATTAATGAGCCCCCGGCTTCAGGAGGCAGCCATTTATCTTTGCTCTTGTCTTCCTGGTTCCTGTATATCATCTATTCGTATTTGCTTTCCTCATGCCTGGGTATCTGCTATTTATATTCTCTTTCCCCACATTTTATTCGAACTGGAAACATGTCTATTGGTGCTGGCATTAAAGTACTCAAGTCCCAAACTGCGTGAGGCCTGACACTATTGATTTCCATCCAGCTTTCCTAGCTTCTGTAGCTTACTACAAAGCAGGGGAGTTCAGTTGGGATGGATGTCAGATCCTGCCAGCATCCTGGCACAGACGGAGGGGGTTCTAGCATGCCTTCAACAGCATTGTGTAATTCTGGCCATCTGAAGGGTGGTGAGAGTCTGGTGGCCTCATGCCACTCATTGTCAGCCTCCAGGTTTGGGTCAATTCCTGTAAATTTGGGTCAGTTCCTGTAATGGTTGAATCACACTAGCAACAGCCCCTCTTAATGAGAAGTAGACTTTTAGGATTTGCTTTCATGGAATTATATGTAAATGCCTCATATGGTCAAAAGAAAGAAGCTCTGCACGCCTATATTTAAATGCTGCAAGTAATTCCCGCTCACTCTAACTCTATCCAGATGTGGGTACTCTGTGCCCATGTAAATTAGATGGCTTTCTTTCTTTTCGGCCTTGTCGAGAATCTGCACTCTGACTCACACAGAAAAAAAAAAAAAAAATGGAAAGAATGTGTGGCAACTACACACAGGACATGCTATTTTAATAGTACAAGCTCTGTTAAAGGGAAAATCGGTGCTTTTGTGCTGCAAACAACAGCATTTGCATTTCGAGGGGCTAGACACTATTGCTCAGTACCAACCATGTCAACGATGGCCTTTCGTACTGGATGTCAGCTATTCCCATAGTTGAATTTCTGGTTTGGGTTCTAAGTATTCTTGACTAGGAGCCACATCTGTTCTCTGCCCCCAGCCTTGCTGCAGTGACATTCTAAAAGGGAAGAATTATTTTGAGATAATGGGCCCTCTGTAGTGCCTACAGCATTTTCCATTCTATTCCTCTCTCTTAAGTAGTGAACTGCAGTCAGGCAAATGTGGGCACCAAAAACCCTGAACACAAAAAGCAATTCACATTGCCCATCATGTTTTGTGTTCCACAGAGTGTCTCATTTAAAACACATCCCACTAGAGGCCCATTTCACTAAATTGGGCTCTTACAAAATGGAAAAAAAAATTTAAAAGAAGGGGAAAAAAAGGCAATCCGTCTCCTTTTTGCTATTCTCGACTCCTTTACTGATTGCTCTTTGGAAAAGTTTGTTCTGTGCCTGGCAGAATTGAATTAATCTTCAGTCCACCTTCACCCCAAACTCATCCTTCATCCTATGAGGCAGCAGTGGGGAGAGACCCATCCCTGCTAGAGGGGCTTGTAGGCACCAACGGTAACGACGTTGGCTTTTCACGGGACAGCATCCCAGCTGCTCCCTGAGCCGCTGTCTGGCTCCAGATTCTGCCCCAGTCACATTCGAATGGCATGTGACGTGTGTGTTTATTTACCCCCTAACTAAGTGTGAGGCTGAGAAATAAAATTCAGAATAAACAGAATAAATCATAACTGAGATTCATGTGTCATTGATCCATAAATACCTTAGAATGATAAAACCACATGACACTGACCGAGTTCTTCCAGTTTACAAAGTGCCTTCTTATCCAATATCGTGTTTGATTCCTGCCGCCTTCTGTGAAGCAGGCAGGGCAAGTTCACTACTCAGGTTTTACAGACGAGAAAAATGAAACACAGGGAAGTGTGTTAACTCTCGCAAGATCGCAGATCTTATAACAAGAGGAAGACAGGAACTGAGCTTCTGGTTTCCAAGCCCAAAGTGATTTTCACCACATTTTAAACAGACCCCCCCAATATCGTCACCTTCTGACTGTCTAACTTGTCAGTCCCTTGAAGATGGGAATTTCAGGTCTAGCACTTATTTGGGAGAGGAGTGACCAACTGTCCCCATTTGCCTGGTATTCTTGGTGCTAAAACTGGGACTATCCTGGGAAAACCAAGACAGTTGTTCACCTCAGCAGGCAGGACTTCCAGCACCAAGAGGGTCTGTTGTCGCCACGCTCCCACTCTGCCATCAAACACCATTCTCAGCAATGGTGCTATTTCCAGAGGACACCTGTAGCAAATGCTTTCAGAAAAAGGAAGAAATCCCAAGACCCAGATCTGTTGATGAGACACGCAGGTATCCTTTCGAAGCACTGTCCCAAGAAGGCACCAGTGCCAGGCTGATTAAAAAAACAGAGTCCGCTCCTCAGAGTGCATTCTGCTCTAATAACTCTAAAATCATCATGCCCCAGGCAGTCAAAGATCAGCCCTCCCACCTGGCAGGATGGAAGCCCTGTGAAACCCTGTGACGACTGGGAGAGTGGTGGGTTGAGTAGGAAGGAGAAAAATTAGAGAGTTGTCTGTGACTTTTTTCCCCAGTGACCTGGAGTTCTTAGAGATTATTCATCTTTGATGGGTGAGTTTACTCTACCAAAGAAAGACCGATGCTGTCAATTTTACATACCTTCTGTGCACTAGAAGCCCTCCTCCTCAAAACCAAACAGGGCTTATATTCTCTGTGCCTGTGACGCTGAAGCAAGCCTGGTCCACGTTCTGTATATCAGCCCAAATGTGGCAATTTGTGTCAAAACTCTTAAAAATGTCCATACATGTGGACCCAGACAGCAATCAGATATATATATATATCTATATATATATAATATTAATAAGTTCAGTGTAGCAAGGATATCATGTTGCCATTCAACTTGGATTACTGGGGGTTCAGGAAGATCTGAATCTGTCTGGAGCGTGGTAGGACGAGCTACAAGAGAACTGGAGCTGTGTTCACTGTTGGGGTTTAGAATGGGAACTGGCAAGGTGGTGCTGAAGTCAAGTTCTAGGTTGGGGGTGGTGAGAGAGGAAAACGAGGGACTGGAAAGTATCCAAGGAAGCAGCTTATGGAGTCAGAGGGAAGAAGGGAAGGAGCCAGGCATGTGGAGTTCAGCCTCAAAGGGATGCTGCAGCAAAATGCAGGTTGGTATCTTGACTGTGTCCTCACCCATGCCTTAGAGGCACATGTAAGGCCTGAAAAGAGGGACAGCTAAAAGGGAAAACTGTGAGAATCGGTTCACTGAACTCTGTGCCACCTGGGCCCCAGGGAACATTGCGTTGGACCTTTGGGGAGAAGGCAAGTCATGTGAAGGAGAGACTTGTTCTCCAACTCTGCCACAAGACTCTGCACAGCTCAGGCACTGTGAGGACCCCAGGCAGCCACTGGCCATGAAATACTGTGCCTGGAGCAGTGGGAGAGGCCATGATTCAGCTCAAGCCATAGAAGGGCCACCCCGATGGCCAAGGCAACTGAGCATCAGGAAAGGTGGAGGGAGGAGACTGTCCCTGCACACAGGTGAGTCAGCTTCCAAGGATGCAGAGGAAGTAGTTGGGACCTTGAGGGGTGGGGCTGGATTAGCTATAACAATTTATAATACAACACACCAAATGTCCAACAGAAGAGGTGGATTATATTATAGAAGAGAGATCAGAGCCATGTGAGGGAATATCGTGTAAGCATTAAAAATGGTGCTCTAGTATGGCATTTAATTATAAAAAAGTATTATGATATACTAAATTTATAAAAAGTTGGTAATACATGTGTGGATATATCCTATATATGTGTACATTTATGTATGTATCATATGTATAAAAATATACACACTGACACATAAGGATTCCTCAGACCTTAACAGACAATAAAAAAATAATAAATTTTATCTCCCTATTTTCTATATTAGACTCTAAGTTCCTTGGGAAGAAGTACTTTATCTGTCTTATTCACCTTGATATTCTTAAAACTCAGAAGAACACATGGCTCATTGTCTACAACCAATAAATTTTACCAGATAAATAGATGGCTGTTGCAGCCCAGACTCCTACCTGGATAATTCTTAGAAATTAGGCTGTCTCAATATACTCCCCAGTAGTTCTCAAAAGTCTCCAGAAAGGGATTCCATGGAACCCCATCAGGGCCAGCCTCAGAAGCCACCCAGGTCTCCCTCTTTTGTCACACTTACCCTTGCCCTCTGACTGTGAAAGGTCACAATCACATCCAAAAGTCCACTTCTAATACTTGGAGTGCCAATGCACTACCGGGTTTGATTCAGAAGATGGAAAAATGGCTCCCTTCCCAATTCTGTACCACACTTTGCCACTAAGACCCAAGCAGCTCTGCTTTGCCCAGAAACTGGCAGTCTCTCTTGAGCAGTTGTGTGATTTTTGGCCCTCCGCCTTCTAACTATAAAAGTTCAAATTCAATAAAAGGTTTGGGCAGGGATAGACACTGCCCTATACACACCAACCTTTCTGCTCTCCCCATCAACTCCCCTCTCATTAGAATGTGCAAATCGATTCCAGGCAGAGGCAGGAGCATATTTTCAGCACTGATTGCATCTGGTCCTCAGCTCCCGATGATGGAGTTCAAGGGGCACCATGAATGACAATTCTCTTTTCTGCTGTTGTCTGAACCAAGGAAGAGACAATCCAAAGAAGAAGGCAGACGAAGAAGCCCCAACTATCACCTTCACTGCTGGCTGGGCTGCTCAATGGCTAATTCTCATATATTGTGGCTTACACCTGTGGGTAAGTGATTTTCCTAATCCTTTACTCCTAAACATCCAGATTTAACCACGTGGCCACCCACAGGCCTCCAGTAAACCTACCACTGAGCTTGCTGCATGACTGAGAGCAAGTGAGACCACACGTCCCGGGCAGGAGTACACTCCAACACACAAAGAGAAATGGGAGTTGTGCTGTTCATAACTAGTTCCTCTTCTAAACTTGCCGATTCAGTAATATTCCACCTCCCCGGGAGTCAGGCAAAGGCTAAGATAAGCACCACCTAGGACTCTCGTGGTTAGGGCGTGTTCTTCAACATGGAAAGAAACATGAGGAATAAGAAATAAATTTCCTCCTAGTGACAGAGATAGAGACAGAACTATATGAAGGATAAAGACGGTAGGTCAATAGTTGTTATTCTTGGGTGCTGCAATTATGAGTGATTTTTATTTTCTTCCATGTGTGCGCGCAAGCGGGTGTGTGTGTGTGTGTGTGTGTGTAACTTTCCACATTTTCTAAATGTAATAAATTTTAACTCAAACTGGAAAAGAAAAGTAATTGTTTGGGGTAATATATCAAATAAATCCATAAAGGGAAAGAAAAAAGAAAGAACATCCCACAGCCATCCCAGCTCCTGCCTGGAAGACACACCTATTGCCATCCGATGGCATCTCACCTGGGTTGGTGGCCTTTAGAAAGGACCTACTTACATCACAGAAAGAAACTTTAGGTTTCAGGCTCAGGGAAGGAAGTGGCTCAGAAAATTTCAGGCCGAGGACTAAAAATGCGGCAAGAAACTGTCCACGTGAAGCTCTCCAAAGACATGATGAGAGCCCAGTGACCTTCTCTAATCACTTTCTGGAGATTCCAAAGAGAATAAATGGTTGGCCAGACTGTAAATCCATAGGGAGACAACTCGTACCAACTCTTACTGGGTATGAGGATGTGGGGTAAGGAGAACCCCAGTGTGGGG
>VSMD01016984.1:0-61499 GCA_008750895.1 Mirza zaza
AAAGATTGCTGTTGTCGTAGTCACCTCCGATGTACTCCAGGGTCTTTTGGGAGTTTTCTCCCCTCACCATTTCAACTTTTTTGGAATTCTTGCTCTTGCATGCATCTCCCTTCTCCTTCCCCTGCCAGTTCCATGTTAGCAGTTACCAGCTTTCCTGAGTGGATTCCTGGTCCCTTCCCTCACCCACACCTTTAACCTCCAGTCTGTTTGGTGCCATTTGGCTCCTTTTTTTGGCAGACCAGTCACTGTCCTTATAAAGTTTTTTAGATCAATAAAGTCAGTGGCCTTTATGACTGGGCTTTGTGCATTGAAATGCAAGTGTGCTGGGAGTTGCCTCTTCCCCAGGGATTGACCACATCTCCCTCTCTTCTTATTAGTGTTAACCGAAACCAGCAGTTTCCCTTCCAGCTCCCAGAAGGAAGCCACCCTAGCCATGTGGGCCTCAGGCAGGTGCCTTGGAATGTCTCAATCCCTGAGTAATGTGGGAGGTAGTGTGGGTTGATATCTTCCTGGGAGCCAGATGGACTATGGTGTTCCAGAAGTCACACAAGCAACAGCTGGGCTAGGCAGCACCTGGTGGAAAAGTCAGTGGGAGTCAGAGGTACCAGGAAGAGGTTATTTATTATTATTATTTTTTTTGAGACAGAGTCTCGCTTTGTTGCCCAGGCTAGAGTGAGTGCCATGGCTGTCAGCCTAGCTGACAGCAACCTCAGACTCCTGGGCTCAAGGAATCCTGCTGCCTCAGCCTCCTGAGTAGCTGGGACTACAGGCATGTGCCACCATGCCCGGCTAATTTTTTCTCTATATATTAGTTGGCCAATTAATTTCTTTGTATTTATAGTAGAGATGGGGTCTCAGTCTTGCTCAGGTTGGTTTCGAACTCCTGACCTCAAGCGATCCGCCCACCTCGGCCTCCCAGAGTGCTGGGATTACAGGCGTGAGCTACCATGCCCGGCCTATTCTATTTATTTTAGTTCTGTTCTTTCTTGAACTGGTATGAACCAGGCTTGAAGCTAAGATCTTTGCAGACATTTTTTTCTTCCATGATAATAAATCATTCTTTTTTATAGGTGAGGAAACTTGGGACTCAGAGAGGCTAAGTAATTTGCCCATGGACTTGCTGCTGGGAAGTAGCTGCGCTGGCTAAAACTGTAGCTTGGAAACTCATGTACCTAGGAGCCCTGTTTTTCTTGGTCGTGTCATTCAGCCTGTCTGAGCCTCAGTTTCCCCACTTGGAAAATGAGGTTATTGTAGATATCTTTAAGAGAGAAAATCTGAAGAACTATATCCAGAGCACATACAGAATTGCAGTCAAGAAAAAGGCATTAGCTGGGCATGGTGGCGCATGCCTGTAGTCCCAGCTACTCGGGAGGCTGAGGCAGGAGGATCACTTGAGCCTAGGAGTTTGAGGTTGCTGTGACCTAGGCTGACATCATGGCACTCTAGCCTGGGCAACAGTGAGACTTGTCTCAAAAAAGAAAAAAAGGCAGACAACAGAAGAATGAGTGAAAGACCTGAAAGGGAGACAAAAGAAGATCGCCTAATAGTAAATAAGGGTGACAAGGTGCTCGCACTTGTTAAAGTCAGAAAGTGCCAAGTGTTGATAAGAAAACAGAACAATAGGAACTGATACCCAGCTGGTTGGAGGGTACATGGTCATGAATGCTCTGGGAAAACAGTTGGGTGTTACTTCGTAAACCTGACACACCCTGTGACCCAGCAGTTCCACTCTCAGGACTGTGGAAGAAACTCCCAAACACCTGTACCAGGACCTACATGAGTGTTCACAGCTGCTTGGTTTATAATAATAGCCCCCAACAGAACAGCTGTAATGGCTGTCAATACTGGAGTAGATAAGTAATTATACGTTCATGCCTTGGGACACTACGTGGCAGTGAAAATGAACAAATGACAGCGCTGTACAACAGAATAATCTCAGTGCTGAGCAGATGAAGCAAAACAAAATAGTGTGATTTCATTCAGGTAGTTAAAATGTAAATTCTTGCTTAGGAAATCCCTATTAGGTAGTAAAACTAGAAGGAAAAGGAAGGAAATGCATATTGCAAAAGTTAATAGTGACGACCTGTGGGCGAGGGAGGGAGGAGGGTGTGAAGAGTGGAAGGGCTTGGGGTGGGAGGGGCAGTTTCTATTTCTTGATCTGTGAGTTGGTAACACCTGCTCTGTAATTATTCATGAAATTGAACAAGAATGTTCTGGGCCCTTTTGTATATATTAGCTACATCTCAGAATAGAAGGATAAAAGGAAAACCAAAGACCTGGAACAACTATGTGACAAGTCAGAAACTATTAATGGGGATGAGGCTTCAGTGCAAGGCTGGGTCTGGGAAGTGTGAGTGACCCACCCCAGAAGGGACACCAGGTGGCTATAGCAGGGCCCAGCTTGTGCTATAGGCTACTTCCTGGGAGGGTGCTAGTCTGAAATCCAGACTGAGGTGGTAACCAGGGGTCTACCTGGAGTTGCAGACTACTGTGTTTCTGATGTTTTTCTGAATGGGTCCAGGTCACTCAGAGTGCCTTCAGCCTCGACCCTTGTGCTGTGATGCTGTCACGTGAGCCTGGTGTGCTTAGGTGGGGACGTGGCAGGGTCAGGGCACCCCACGCCTCAGCTGTGGTGCTGCTGCATCGTTGCTGGTGCTTTGTGAGGTAATGGAGACTCCCTCACCCTCCACGAAGCCCTGCCCGTGGCTCCTGCCCACTCTGGTTGCCTGGTTTTGCCTCCCCTGGCTCTGGCACTGGGACCTTGGTGGAACCCTGGAAGTCGTGTGTTTGCTTTGTTTCCTCCTCATTTGCCTTTCCGTGGCTCACCCAAAGGCTTTGTCTCTGAAGGGGCTGGAACCTGCTTCCTCACCTCTTCCTTGGCGCTCAGGCAGTGCCTGTGACAGGTGGGCAGGCCATGGACCCTTTATCTGGGCTCATACTGCATCCCAGACCAGTTCTTGGATCAGTCCTGGGACAGCAGGTGCCAAGGAACATCTAGAATGTACCTCGTGACAGTGTCACATCTCAGAAATCCATCTCTGACTCAGTGGGCAGGACAAAGGGACCAAGGCCTGAAATGCTGGAGCAGAAAGCAGAGCTGGGTGGTAAAGAGTAGGAGTCAGGTTATCCAAGTGTCAGCCCACAGCGCCCAACAGGATGTACCTGGTCCCCTATTAGCCTGGGGCGTGAGTGGGCCTGGAAGTCGGCAAATGCTGACCTAGTGTACCCCAACCCTACCACCTGCTCTCCCCAGTCAGAGCTTGCCCCCTCAGCTGGTCTAGTTGTGAGTGCTCAGAGACAGCTGAGAGCTTGGGGTGGACCCAACCTATGCACTCTGGATCCTTGAAGGGATCCTGCTGCTTCTGAAAAAGAAATAGCGGGAGGTGACCTGGACCAACACAAGCCCAAGACACCTTCTCTCCCTAGCCCAGGGGCAGCCCAGATGCGGAAGGCTCCCAGTAGGTGCTCATGATGGTCAACCCCTTTCCAAGTTGCCCCCTTCTCTTCAGGGACCGAGTTGCTCTACTGTCACTCCCATCCTTGACTGATGGCAGCCTTGAAGAGCCACCTAGGCTTGCTTCTGGGCCTTTCCTCCCTGTGTGATACGGAGCAAGTTGCTTCACCGCCCTCAGCTGCCGTCTCCTCTGTCAGCAAGGACAGGGTGTGAAGATTCAACCAGCTCATCAACGCAAAGCTGCTGGCACTTAGGAGAGCTCCTCCACAGAGGGGAGCTTTAGTCACTGTTGATCACCGATCTTGCCATAAGGTCTCCTTTCTAGAATGTGTTGTGACAGGGAAAGGCGAGCAGAGCTCCAGAGGAGGAAATATCCTCTTCTCAGCTGAAGGTTCAAACAGTGAGGTTTTGGGGGCAGCAAAAAGGCCGTGGAGGACCTGATCCCAGGGCCCTACCCTGCTCATGAAGAGACCCATCAGGCCAGGGACGAGAGACGGGCGCTGTGAGCAACCTGGGTTGGGAAGTCTGGGCCACAGCAAAGCTACGGTCAACCTCAAGCTCATCTTGGCCCAGGCCTCCTCCTGGAAGCCAGAGCAGTCCAGACTCTGGGAAAGTCCTCCCAGGGACCCCCCCCCCCCAACCCTTCCACCCTGGAACAGCAGACCTCATCCCTGTAGAGTAGCTCAGGACTCACACACCAGGACGTCACAGGCATATGGATGCCACTGCACGCCCTCTTACTGACCCTTCCCATTTGACCTCCCATTTCCTCCTTGCAGAAAAAGTAATCACAGCTTCTGCAGAGCTGTTATGAGAGTGAGGGAACCTATGTCAAATCCCTGCCACAAGTTCTGGCACAGAGCTAGTAATTATTAATTTCTCCTCCCCCTCTCTCTTTTCTCACCTGCACCACTTCTAGCTGTGTGACCTTTAGACAATTGTCCTGACCTCTCTGATTAACATTTTTCATCTGCAAAATGAAGATAATGCTTACTACCCCAGGGTGCTTGTGAGAGTTAGCCAGTGAGTGAAAGGTCCTTGGAAACTGTTAGGTTATGGTGCAAAAGACCCTTCGGCATCAGCACGAAGCAGTGACAGCTAGGGACAGTGCCAGTCAGCTGGGCACCATTGGCTCTTGATGAGTCAGAGACGGACTCTATCCTGTCTGGACCACTCTGGCTTCCAGAAGGAGGCCTGGGCCAAGCATGAGCTTGAGGTTGACCGTAGCTTTGCTGTGGCCCAGACTTCCCAACCCAGGTTGCTCACAGCATCCGTCTCTCGTCCCTGGCCTGATGGGTCTCTTCATGAGCAGGGTAGGGCCCTGGGATCAAGTCCTCCACGGCCTTTTTGCTGCCCCCAGAACCTCACTGTTTGAACCTTCAGCTGAGAAGAGGATATTTCCTCCTCTGGAGCTCTGCTTACCTTGGCTAGTTTACCAGGGAGTTGTTGGAGATACGTGTGGCCATGGCCAAGCTCCAAGTGACAGGAGAGCAGACCTGGGGGAGCCCCTTGGGGCTGCCTCTCCCACATTGCCCCTGTGTGATCCTGGGCCTCTTTCTCTACAGGCTCCCTCAGCTCAGGGCCCCTGGTGGGCCTTTCCCACGAACTGGAGTCTGTCCCTTTAAGGCAGACACCTGAGCCCTAACAAGCCTGTGACTGTTCCTTGGAATCCCAGGGAGGTGGCAAGGCTTGTTTTTCACAGCTGGATGGAGGGGGCGGGGTAGCAGGCCAGCAGCTGGACTGGGCAGTGACCTGTTCTGGCCCAGGTCTCTGTGTAAGAAATCACTTCCTTTCTTGGCCCCGGATTCTGAGAGGCCCAGCATTGGAGGGGTATGTGTGATATGCTTGATGCCTACTTACACTATTCATCACAACGCCACTACCACTTATTGAGCACCAACTGTGTGTCAGGTACTATAAACTAGCACCTTTTCTAAGCCCCAGTTAAGCTGGAGGCTTTAAACACTGACAAGATCTTAGTGCCCCCAGGATAATAAGACCTGTCCCCCAGCAACATGTGGGTAAAAGTGTCAACTATGCTGCACTCTGATATTCGGATAAGGAATTCCAACAAAATCCAGACCGTTCCCATGTTGACTACTTCAATGCTGCTGTTTATGTATTAATCATTGGATTGTTTCAAAAACATTATGGGCCGCCTATTTTGCTGGTACCTCCAGCACATACCCACTGTATCTACAGGTGACCCAGTCTTGAGCCATTAATGTCAGAACAATCTTAGGAGATAAGAATTGTCACCGTTTTTCAGATGAGAACACTGAGGCTCTGGGAGGTCGAGGGATTTGGTCAAAGTCACCCAGTCAGTAAAATGGCAGAGCTAGTGTGATAGCCCCCTCCTTCTAACACATTCTTACCCTCTGGGTTCAGTCTGGTTTAAGAGCACAGATTTGACTTAGACTGCCCTGGCTCAAAAACAAGTGTCACCAGTTACTATTTACCAGCTGGTGTCCTTGGGCAAACCAATTCTCCCTTCTGCGCTGTTTCCTCCTCTGTAAAGTGGGAACATTAGTCATTGCCATTTCACACTGGCCATGGGGGTTGAGCAGTGCAGGCTCAGTGCAGTAATGTCTCCTGCTTACCTGCCGTCTCTGTAGCACCAGGCCTCTTCTGAGCACTTTTCCTATATCAGTTCATTGACTTCACACAACACCCTTTTTACAGAAGAGGAAACTGAGGCAGTGAGAGGTTAAATAACTTCTCCAAGGTCACATGACTAGGAAATGTGGCGATAGTAAGAGCTTGATCACAGCTGCTGTTTGTAGTTCATACTGGACAGCGCTGCTGTGAACTGTCCCTATAGTGGCACTAATTGGTGGGGACTGTCGCCATCCTCTCCTCCGGACTGGGTGTGCCCTGGATGGCAAGGGGGCCTCATGGCACACGGGTCTGTGTGCTGCCCCCTCAGCCTTGCGCGGGATCTCCCCTGCCTCGCAGGAGCTGGAGCGAAGGGAAAGCGGGGGCGGCGGGGGCCTCCAGGCCCCGCCCCAGCCCTGCAGGCGTGGGGCGGGCCGGACAGGCTGCAGAGCCGGTAAAAGCCGTGCGGGCCCGCGGGTTGGGCACTGACGACCATGGCGCGTCCAAACCTCCAGCTGTCGATGGGCCTGGCCCTGCTCGCGCTCTGCCTCCTGGTGCTGTCCTGCGACGCCCTGAGCCGGCAGCACATGTTCGGGGAACGCCAGAACCTGTCGACCAGCGAACCGCAGGTGCAGAAGGCGGTGCAGGCGGCCGTGGCCAGCTACAACATGGGCAGCAACAGCCTCTACTACTTTCGCAACACGCACATCATTAAGGCGGAGCGGCAGGTAAGGGGACAGGGGCACAGGCCAGGGCAGACCAGGGCAGGGGTGGGAGGCCAGAGGCGCTGCTGGGGTGCAAGATGAAGGGGGTGCCACATGAACTATCAAAATAACACTTTCCTACAATACAGGGTACCCCCAAAGTTGCTGTACATAGGGAATATGGGAAATTGTAGTTACAATTTCCTAATACAACAGGAGCTATAATTTCTCATTTCTTTATATAGGAGGACTTTTGGGACACCCTATATTAGAAAACCCGAATTAATGGGCCGGGTCTGGTGGCTCATGCCTGTAATCCCAGCATTTTGGGAGGCGGAAGCCTGAGTATTGCTTGAGGCAAGGAGTTCGAGATCAGCCTGGACAACATAGTGAGACCCCCATCTCTACATAAAATAGAAAAATCAGCTGGGTGTGGTGGTCCCTGCCTGTAGTCCCAGCTACTGGGATGGCTCAGGCAGGAGGATCACTTGAGCCCAGGAGTTTGAGGTTGTAGTGAGCTATGATGATGCCACTGCACTCCAGTCCTGGCAATAGAGCATGACCCTGTCTAAAAGAAAACGAAACAAAACAAAACAAAATCAAACAAAAAAACCCCCACAATTCAAAAAATAACCAAATTAATTCTAAAAATCCATAGTGGACAAAATACATTTCAAAGGAACAGACACACTCTTGTGTTGCACAACCCACCTCACTTGGTCCCATGGTCCCTGCCCTGACAAGGTGGATTGAGGGAGGAGGGGAGGCAGTTGGGGACAGTGGGCAGCCCCGGTGGCATGTCTGCCCAGGCTTTGGGAAGCTGTGTACAAGTTGGTCTCAGCCTTCAGCACAGTTTAGGGCTCTCCTGGGGATCCCCACCCCAGGTCCAAACCCCTAGGCCAGAGCGCTGAATGTGTCCTGGGGGCATGGGACAATGTGGAGGGAGGTGAGAGGTCAGGACCAAGGGTTGTCTCCAGTCAACCCTGACCTGCCCCTACCCTGTCCCCAGTTGGTGGCTGGCATCAAGTACTACCTGACGGTAGATATGGAGAGCACCACCTGCCAGAAGAACAGGAGTGCTGAAGACCACATCAACCTCACCACCTGCCCCTTTGCCGTGGGAACGCAGCAGGAGGTAACAGCCGAGCACCCCTTGCCCAGCCCTCTGCAGAGCCTCAGACCCCCAGTCGTCTGGCCTGAACTGGTCTGGTTGAACCTGTCTGGGCTTCTGATGACAGCCTCCAGGCCAGGACAGGGAGTAGCAGGGAGGCTGTGGCTTCCCTGGGGGGTGGGGGAGTTGGCTACAAAGATCTAGGATCTAGCCCCAGCCATCTAACTTGATGTCCTTTGGGCCAGTGACTGTCCCTCTCTCGCACCAGAGTGGCACTGGCAGGCAGAGGGCTGGCTGTTAGCAGTGAGTGGGCTGGGGCTGGGTTCACCCTCCTCCTCTCCATCTCTCTCCACAGAGGCTGCGCTGTGACTTTGAGATCCTAATAGTTCCCTGGCAGAACTCCACCCAGCTGCTAAAGCACAACTGTATGCCAATGTAATAGTCCCCAGCAGGAGCGGCGTAGGGGTGGGCGGCCTCAGTGGCGCGCATTTCGGGTCCATGGACATCTGTCTCAATAAATTGGCAGCACTGCTTCTTACGTTGGTTCCTTCTGAGTGCTTCTCCCTTCCCCACCCCCATTTCCACTCCCGGCAGCTCCCAACACCCCACCCCATACTGACAGGCCACCCATGCCACCCCGAGCTGAGCTTCTGCTGTCCCAGCACAGATAGTGTGCTGAGAGTGCGGGGTTCAGCCCCCAAACCTGGAGTCCCCCAAATACCCCAGCATTGAAGGTATAGAGGGACAAACCTCCAGAGTCCCCAGACACAGCCAGACTCCCAGTGGTCTTAGAGGTAAGTCTTAGAGGCAGACAAAGTCACAGAAGAGGGATGGTGCCCCAAGACTAGAACAGGGCTGTTAGGGTATCCGTGAGTCCTTTGAGTAAGAGCCTGTGCTCTGCGCCCTCTTGGCACCCTGGAGGAGCTCAGGGGTGGCACTTGGTGGCTTCAGCCAGGCAGGCCCCAGGAGGCTGAGCTCCCAGCATATAATGATTGCTATACTTGCATGTGGCCTAAGGATGGCAGAGCCCCTGCAAGCCAGGAGACCATGAGGGATGGGACAGTGCCTCTCAAGTCCACACTGTGGGCCACACACCAGAGGGACTCCAATGCCTTGCCTCTGCAAAGTCCCCTGGAAGGGGAAGGACAGGAAGCCCTAGAGTGACAAAGCTCAAATCTGCCCACAGGAGGGATGAGGGATTATATTCAATTCAATGTCATTTAAAGAAAACAGTTGCAACATTTTTTTTGCCCACTTGAATTTGTGGCTGCAGTTCATACTCATGATATACACACCTCCACACCCAGAACCCAACACCCAGATACATACACGCAGAAACACGACACACGCTGAGATGCTGCTAGATGCCATACACCCCCCACCTAGAAAAACACAAACGTAGCCTAGTAACTCCAAAGCCCAAGCAGGAATACACGGAAGCAGCACACCCCAGAGAAATAACCTGGAGAGGTACACACAGGCCCCAGATACACAACCCAGAGACCCGCACACCACACGCAGAGATGTTCCTCAAGCACACACCCCTGCCTGGGCCAACGGCCTTGGGGGCACGAGGTGTTGTTCCATCAGGCCCAGGAAGGCAGCCCTTCCTTGGTGACAGGGCCTCACACCCACTTGTGAGCAGCAGCCAGGCTCCCAGACCCTGCCCTGTGCCCTCAGAGGCCATCTGAGAGTGGGCACGGGGAGGAAGGAAATAGATGCTGAAGCCCACCGGGGAGTCTGAGGAGTGGAGGGGTTGCATTTGACAGGAGTCAGGGACACAGGGGACAACATCCAGCCATGCTTCTGCTCCAGTCTGTCAGATGTGGCAGCTCATACAGCCCAGGGTATGTAAGGGCCTGCTGCTTGGAAGGGCTCCCATGTGCCACCAAGTGGCTGGGGCCATGCTGGGGCCCCACCATGCTGGGGCCGGCACAGGGCAGGTGGCAGGAAATGTTTGTTGAATGAATGTGTGAGGTGGGGGGAGGAAAGGCCCAGAGATGCCTGCCAGGTGGCCTCTCCCCCTGGAATCTGTGCCCAAATCCCAGATGGCATTTTGTCTGCAGGGCTATTCCTCGGCCCTGGGCCAGCCAGTGCCTTCAGCCAGGCCAGGGAGGGAGGTGCTGCTTCTGTCCTGAGGCTCTGGAGGCTCTGGTCCAGCCCAAGATGGCGTGTGGTTGGCAAAACTGTCCACCGTCCCTCAGCACCGGCTCCTGACTCCTAGCCCGCCCTGCACCCTGGACTTGCCTCTGCTGGACCTGAGACAGCTGTTGTAGATAGTGGAAGATCCCTCCTTGGCTGGGGAACCCCCTGGGCCAGGACTGGGCGTGAACTTGACTCAGTGTTAGGTCTCCAGCACCCAGCACAGGCCAGTGCCCACCCCTGTCACCCCCGGCTGTGGGGACTGAGGCTCTGGACATCCAGCCCAGGCTTAGGCTGTAAATGGGGGAACTCATCTCAGCCCACGACCAGGCAGCGTGGGGAGCAGTCCTAAACCTCAACCCCTGCTTCCGTCTCCAGCAGCAGGGCCACCACTCCACATCCCTGCCTGGCCCCCGCCCTGGGGCTAGAAGGACTAGAGCAGCCTCCACCTTACTTCCACCCACAGGGGCTCTGCAGTCTGATCCCAGGCTGGGCTGCGTATGGTAATAATCTCTGACCTCTGGGTTTATGATATCCCCATTGGGTTGGCACTCTTATACTGGATACTAAGGGTCCTGGCAGGCTGGTGTTCCTGGGCTCTGAGCTCCCATTGCTAGAGTCCACTGGTCCCCCAGGCCCTGACAACCCTGGGCTGTTCCAGTCCATTCTTTTTCTCCTGACTCCTAGGCCAGATAGGCCTTCCTCCCCAAAGCAGGGTCACTGCTGCTCTGTCCCCTCCCGGCACAGCTGGCACCTGAGCCTGGCCCACTTTCTGCATCACCCCTGTGGCTTCTGTTGATGCACTGCTGGGCCGAGCTAGGATGCTGGGCCCTGGTGCGGCCGTAGGGGATCCGAGAACGGCCCCTTTCCCAGGCAGCACTAGCACACACACGCCTGCGTGTGCACACGTATGCACGTGTGCAAGGTCCCTTACTCTGTGCCTTGGCTCAGCCAGTAAGGACACAGGGACATCTGGGGTTTTAAAACTCTGTTGAGAACCCAGCCCTGCAGGGCCCAGACAATCATTCCAGCAGATCCGGGGACTTGTCGTGACCCACCAAGGGTCGCAGCAGCTTGCCAGAGACTGAAGTCTATATCTGGTGTCCTTTGAGGGTCATCTACCGAAGTCCTCGTCTCCAGCCTGCAGGGGTCGGGGAGGCATGGAGTGTTGGTGAAGGAGCTGGTGCTGGCCTCTGCCCTCCCCAGTACCCATGTGACTGTTACTCGGGGCCACTTCTGGGCACAAGACCCCAAGGCCCCCCCTTGCTCCTGCTTGGTCTACCTCAAATGTGACGTCAACAATCTCATCGATGATGAAGGCCTGGGAACGGAATTTCTGTTGCTGATTCTCCACGCCCGCCACCAGCTGCAGGTAGTGGAACAGGAGCTCCTGCTGCCTGGGGGAGGGGGGAGGCAAGCACTGGGCTCCCAGAGCCACCCAGATGGCTCTTCTGGCCTGTCTCTCCACTCCCCCAGAAACTCCCATCACCCTAGGCCTCTATTTCCGTATGTCTCCTTTTCCACATACAGAAAAGCCCCATGTCTGCCTGTGCCATGGGGCTTCTGACTACTCACCGTTTATCTCCCCAACCTCCTATCCCTCCACCTGCCCATTCGTCACCTGCCCACACCTCTCCGCGCACCCACCTGCCATCCACCCATCTCCCTATCCATTCACCCACTCTGTCCACCTCCATCCGTCCACTCCCCTCTCCCTCTGCCCCCTCTGTCCCGTGTCTCCACCCCACTGTGCTGTGTGCGCAGTCATACACCCAAGCACTCCCCCACCCATTCACCCATTCACCTCCCCCGGCTCATCAATCCGTCCATCAAAGAGCACAGAAAACAACACTGCTGGTGCTCTAGGACATAGAGATGAACAAGAAATAGTTCTGCCCCAGAGCCGGACAACCACAGGCACATTGTGGTTGGTGCAAACGTGGGTGTGGAGGGGCGTAGGGGAGGGAAACTTCACCAGTGCTGGGGTCTGCAAAGGCTTCTGGAGGAAGCTGAGTTTTAAAGACACATGAGGGTTTGCCAGGCTTGGGCAGGGTCCCTGGTGCTCCAAGGTGTGAGTTCAGGAGGAGCATAAGAGGGGGCCGGGGCAGCTTTGGGGAAGGGTGTTTCAGGGAGTGGATGAACTGCAGGTGGAGACGCCTGGGAAAGGTTAAAGGAAGGAGCCTGGACCTTATCCTAAGGGGGCAGGAGCTCAAAATTGGGGGAAGAGGGAGAAGGCAAAATGGCACTTAAAGACCCCTCCTGGCAGAGGTGGACCAGTGGGGAGGTTTGGAGGCCAGCAAACCCAAAGGTGCCAAGGGCCCAGACCAGCATGGTGGCCAAGGAGCTGCAACAAGGAGGACGGACAGGAGAGCGACCCAGGAGGTGAAGCAACCAGGATTGGACCTCGGCTCTCCCAACTCTTGGCCACCTGAGCCTGGCATCAGCAGGCAGAGAACATTCCAGGCAGAGAGAACAGCGCAGGCAAAGGTCTGGAGGTAGAGAAGTACGGGCTGTGCTTAGGAAACGGCGTGCGTGAAGCAGACATGTGCCAGGAGTGGTTGTGGCTGCAACGATGCTAGGGAGGTTAGCTCAGGCCCGACCCGATGGCCCTGACCGCCGAGCCACAGCACTTGGGCTCGCTTTGCGGGTGAGGAGAGCGCAGAGGAGGCTGGCAGCCAGGCCTGCCCCGGGAGCTGGATGGGAGCCAGTCTGGACCGGGTAGGGCAGGGCCCAGCTCTCAGAGCGAAGGAGCTCTGGGGGGCTGGGCCTGAGAGCCAGGAAGTGAGAGCCTGTACTAAGGACCCCAGTCACGAGCACGAGTCCCCAGTTGTCCTGGCCCAAGTGGCCACTCAAGCCGACAGGAATGGAGGTCGCCCACCTGGCCCCCAGGCCTTTACCCAAGCTGTTCCCGCCACCCGCCTCATCATCCCTCCACCTGGCTGAGTCCACCAAGCCTCTAGGGCCCAGCACAGGCCTCTAGAGGTGGGGCCCTCATGGGCAGGGACTGAGTCTGTGTCCTCTT
The DNA here is from genome assembly GCA_008750895.1 of Mirza zaza. Taxonomy (NCBI): domain Eukaryota; kingdom Metazoa; phylum Chordata; class Mammalia; order Primates; family Cheirogaleidae; genus Mirza; species Mirza zaza. The sequence goes on from VSMD01016984.1 coordinate 13,029, forward strand.
TGGGTCCCTGGAGCCCTCACAGGGCTGCCCCTGACAGAGGTCGGATGTTTCTTGAGTAAAGGCATGAGTGGAATCCCTGCTGGTGGCTGGTACAGGAACCTCTGGGTGTGCAGGGGCCACTCGTGGTCTTCACGTCCCACCCCTGGGCTGATACACATGAACCTTAGTGCTCCGTCCCCCTTCCGGAGGGGCAGACAAGGTCCCTTCCCTCCCAGCCCATGGCCGGGCTCCTAGACCTCTCCCTCGACCTGCGACATCCCCTCTCCTGGCGTCTCTCACTTCTTCGTCATGGCCCCAAACTTTTTCTCCAGGAGCTTCTGCATGGCGATGTCACTCAACTCCTCTCCATGCTCTGGATGTAGAGAAGGGGGAGGTCAAGAAATCACCTGGTTTCGGAGAGGGGGTGGGGGAGACCCCATGTGTCATGGAGACAGAGGCCAAAGGAGCTTGCGTCCGGGACACCTCCAAAGGGGCTGTTTCTCCAGGCAGGGCGTGTGTGGCAGTTTTGTTTGCCCATCCAGCAACCATTCCTTCTTCTTCCCATAAAAGTGTCCCAATTTTCCTAAGGGACCACCTCCATCCCTTTTCAATCCACACTATCTAGCTGGGGTTGGTCCCACTCCCCCACCCTCTCCGAGGACACGTGACTCAGGCCTGGCCAATCAGAACAGCCTATCCTTTGGGCTGCAGTGACTGGTTCAGAATTATGCACAAGGGGGTTCATTTCTTGGACTTCGTTGGCACTGCTAGGAAAAGAGGACTTCTTTGTCTGCTAGGGATGGCTAAACTATGAGGATTCAGGACTAGAGTTGCAGGCGACCATTTGCCACCACAAGGGAAGAGCTGCCCTAAAAATAAAACCACACGGAGGGCTACAGAGTACAGAGAATTAAAGGAGACCAAATTCTGATCATGATTTGAGTCCTGGATCCAGCCATTCCTGAAAGCCCATGTACCCTCAACTTGCTAAGTAATTTGAGCCAATTAATTTCTCTTTTTGATTAAGCTGCTGTGCACTGAGCATCTGTTGCTGATGGACAGTGCAGGTGAGGGACCAGGTGATCTCAGAGGACCTTTAATTCTCTGGTGTTGATAGTCCTAAGAATGGAATTCTGGAGCTCATATTCTTTTTTTTTTTTAGCCCGCCCCACCCCTAGGAGCTCATATTCTTAAGTTCTGAGAATCCGTAAGCAGGAAGCAAACCAACTGGCTCAAAATCAATTCACCCAGAATATCAAGGGTGTGCAAATGAACATGCACAGGAAACTTCATTTTTGTAGACTTTCAATCCATGTTGAATGACTCCAGAAAAGTGTGTATAACCTTGACAAAACCCACGAAGGCAGTTGAAACCATCCCGTGGAAGACCAATTGCTATGAACTTTATAAGTTATTAACAGAAATGGGGGTTTGGTGAATTGTAAGTTGGCCAATTAGTCTTTTCCGAAGTAGGTCTTTCAAGAATTCACTATCAGTTTAATCGGCTTTGGGAGGATTGTCCTAGAGCCCTAAACTCTGTAAGGCCTCCCGAGGCTCAGATTCTAAAACTCAGAACTGAGCCAGGCATTCTGTGCCTGACTGTGGAAGGAGGCTGAGGCCTGGGGAGATGGGTCCAGCCTTCGGGCAGGGCCAGGGCGGGCAAGGTCAGTACCTTGTTTGAGCTCTGTCAGCGAGTCCTCCAGCAGCTTCTCTTGTTTTCGGGCAGCCCTCTGAGAAGAAGAGCCTCGGTCCTGCTGGAGTCCCATGCCCACCCATCCCTGTAGCACCCCGAGCCTCCCTCTCGTGCTTCCTGATCTGGTCCATCTGCCCAAACCCGCTTGGTACCTCCTGCTCCAGTTTCTCCAGGCCTTTGAGCAGTGCAATCTGGAAGTTATCCACCAGGACAGCAATCACCAGGCTGGGGAGGGCACAGCGGGGGCTCTCAGGGAGGAGGCCGTAGGAGAGGCCCTGCACACACACACACACCCGCCCCCGGGTTCTGTGCGGTTTGGACAGGGTGAGGGGGCTGGGGTGGAGGTGCCCGGGGGGGGGGGTCGGGGAAGGGGAGGGAAGCTGGGCAGCGCAAGGGGGGGGGGCCTCACTTGAGGAAGATGAAGTATTGGATGATGATGTAAATCATGAGAATGGGAATGATGTACCAGGCGCCTGGGGGAGAGTGGGAGAGAGAGGGTCCATGCGTCTGTGCTAGCCTGGCCACATCACACCCCTGCCAGCAGATGGGGTGGCTGAGTCTTCAGGGTCTGCCCACCCAGCCCGTCCCTGTCCTCCCTGCAGCCAGGGGCCTGGCCCACCCTGAGCCCGGCTGTCCATGTAGATGAGGGACCAGTCGTCCAGAGTGAGCATGGTGAAGAGGGTGAAGATGGTGCTGAGGATGCTCTGGAAGCGCTTGGGATCAGATTTGTGGAACAGTGCCCGGAGTACCATGGAGAAGAGGACTGGCTGTTCAGGGCCAAACCAGGCTCCTCGGTCCTATCCTTGCCCAGGGCACCTACTCCCCCAGTCCCGGCTGCCCCCACCCTTTCCACTACAGCCCCCAGCCCCCTGCTCCCAGCCCCCAGCACAGGATACAGAGGCAGGTAAACATGAGGATGAGAATGGCTGTGATGGATGAGAAGGTCTGGGCCAGGGTCCCTGTCATTTCATGGAGGCTGGTCAGGATGCTGTGGGCAGAAGCGGAGAGGGGGCCGAGTCAGTGGGCTGGGGGTCTGTGCCCAGCAGCCAGAACCGGCACTGAAGGCAGGAGGCCCCCGATTTGTGGGTGACGTGGGTGAGTCCTGGTCCCTCTCTGGAAAATGAAGAGATTGATCCCACTGGAGGGTGGGAGGCTTATCAGAAACAGGCTAGGGTCTGCAGCTCCTGACCTCCATGCTTGTGGTGGTCACAGTGGACCCTGGGAGGCCCAGGCCTGTGTCCCCCTTCCATCGGAGACCCCATACCAGGGTGGGCAGCCGTGGCTGCACTGACCTCAGCTTCCGCAGGACCCGGATGGCCCTAAGGGCCCGAAGGCTCTTTAAGACTTTGAGTATCCGGAAGAGGCTTAGCTGGTATATGGAGAAGGAGTAGAGCTGCAAGAGCGTGAAGTCCAGCACAGCGACGATCATGATGAAGAAGTCTGAGGGGACACAGGTGCTCGAGTGTGGCAGGTTCCTGTGGGCCCCTAGCCTGCCCCACAGCCTCCTGATGCCAACACCCCGTCCCTGCCCCTTCCATCCTCAGCCTTCCCCAGACAGTTCAGTGGCTCCCGCCAAACACACATGCATGCACGCACACGCACTGCACCCAGCCTCATCCCCACACACCCAGATTGTTCCACACATCACGAAAATACGAGAAGCCCAGGGCGATGATCTTGAGCAGAGCTTCCAGTACGTAGATGCAGAAGAAAATGGCGTCCAAGACCGTGAAGTACCACTCTGTGGGAATACCAGGGGCTCACTCACGGCCACCCCCAGCACCCTTCCCTCTCCCCTCACCACTGGGACCTCACACAAGCCCAAATATCTTGGCTCTCCCTGGCTTTGCCCTAAATGGCTGTGTAACTTAACCACTCTGTGCCTCAATTTTCTTGTCTTTACAACGTGGATAATAAAACTCCGCCTGATAGAGTTGTTGTGAGCATTAAATGCATTGAACACAGGGTTTAGAATTGTGTAGAAAGGTAGGTCCTTTCCTTCACCCTGCTCGGTGGCGTTTTAGGGGCCGGCCTTCCCAGGTGTTTCACTCTCACCCTCCTCGGCCTCCTGCCCTTGGCCTTCTCCTCCAGTCTCCTGGCCTTCCTACAAATCCTGGGTTCCCCTCACCCTTCCTGCCCAAAGCAGCATAGTCAGAGTGATGCGCCCCCTGGTGGTTTTACCACGAACAGCAAGTCGGCAGTTCAGCTAGTGTTCGAATCTTTCTGAGGCTCGTATCTAACATTGGGTGAAGATCAAGTGAGCTAAGTTATATAAATGGCCCGTCACTTGATCAGGCCCACAGGAGGTCCTGGAACAACATTAGTGGACTTCTCCATGTCGACAGGGCTCCTTGGCTCTTACCACCCCGGATCTCCACTTGGGCGAAGGTCTGAACCACAAGCATGATAGTGTTAAGGCAGATGACGAAGAAGATGAAGAATTCAAAGACCAGGGAGTGGGTCAGGTCCCAGATCATTTTCCGGAATTCCTGAATGAAGTAGCATAATTTTTCCCACAGCCACTGGAAGAGGTTCCAAGTGTGTGTCTTCTTGTGGGCCCGCTGAGACCGGGCGGCTGTAAGGGGGCCAGAAAGTCAAGTCTGTTCAGATGGGGGACATGGGGGTCCCAGGCACCCTCCCAGACAGGGTCAGAGTTCCTTGTCATTCCTGCCTGATCTCCTGCCATCCACTAAGGTGCCTCTATGCTAGCCAGTGTTGGTATTGGGACCACAGGCCCCACTCCTTCCATGGCAGGTGCCAGCCTGTTTGGGAGTTGGAGTTGGCTGGAGTGGATCCTGAGAGCTCCTGCTCCTCACCTCCATGCCTTTCTTTGCTCACATGGCAACTTACACATGGAAAATCCCCCTTCTTGACACCCTATCCTCTTTGTAGAGATAGGGTGTCAAGGGCAACAGTATTGGATTTTTCCCTGTGTTGCCAGAGCCCTGGCAGGCTGTGCACCCACATTCATCAAGAGTCAATACATGAGAAGTGAACGTGTGCATGAACAAAGCAGTGACTGAATCAACACACATCTCATGGCCCAAAGAAGTACATAATTCAAGGAATAAAAGATGGGATGATGAACAATCAGGAGAGTGAACAGCCAGTGAACTACATATGCAGGTGAGGGTCAAGCCTCATGATCTGTGGAAGGTCAGCATGGGGGCCGGGGCAGGTTTGGAATCTAGGCCAGGTTGTGAGAGTTGGGGAGGGGAGATGCCTGGGAAAGACTCACTTTTGCGCTTCTGAAATTGCTCATCTTCTGTGTCCCAGGTTTCTGACTCTCTGGAGGAGATATCCTTAGGATAGACTTTGCTAGAGAGCTGGGAGCCGATTGAAGTGAGGGCCTGAGTTACGCTGGAGGCCACGCTCCCAGGTGATGGCCCACCAAGCAGGGGAGGTGTCATAAGAGAAACGGCAGAGGTGAGGGCGTGTGGCACAACCAGGCTGCGGGTCTCGTGTGGGATAGAGAGTTGGGAAGCGACCCGAGAGCGGGAGCCTTTACTAAGGACAGGCTTGAATTGGCGATCCTGGTCATCGAACTGATGCGAGCTATGGTGGGACTCGCCATGGTGGTGCTCTCTGTGGTGGTGGTGATCTCCGTGGCGGTGGCCTCTGTGGTGGGAATGCTCACCATGGCGGTGGCCTCTGTGGTGGGGATGCTCACCATCCTGTTGCTCACTGGGGTGGCGATCACCATCATCATGCTTGCTTTGCGGGGGAGGTAAGTCTTGCTGGGAGGACCCCTCGAACGAAAGATGGGAGGCGTTCTCTTCACCTTGAAGAGGCCTTCCCTGGTGGCGGCCTTCACGTTGACGGGACTGGTTATGGGGGTGCCCAGCAAGGTGGGAAGTCTTGCTGTGGTCGTTGTGCTCATTGTGCCGGGAGGATCCACCCTCGAAGAACTGGGACAAATTCTCATCAAGTGGTTTGGGCCCACCCTGAGAGGGGGGCTGGCCATGGCGGTGAGACCTGCCATAGTGGGCGGGTCTGCCATGCTGATGAGGTCTACCCTGGTGGGATCCAACATGGTGGGAGGACTCATGGAGGTGGGACCCAGCATGCTGGGCCCCACTGTGATGCATCCTGCTACCATTGAAGTAGTCCTCCCCAAAGGCAGGATGGGAAGAGACAATGTCATGAGCGGCAGCTGGACCAAGGGCTGTAGGGCTGTAGGCTCTACCATGGTGCTGAGATTGGGAGGGATCGTCGTGGAGGTCTTGGAACTCACGAGGGTGGTGAGATCCGCCGTGAGGGTGGGGTGTGCCATAATGGTGGGACTCACTGTGGTCATGGGCCACCCTGTAGTGAGGGGACCTATGGCGGTGGTGAGCTCCACTGTGACCTGGCCTGTGGTGTGGGGATGATGAGAGGGGCTGAGAGAATGTGTCCAAGTTATCGGTGTCTGCCTCATTTTGAGCCTTTTCAGACATTGAGGTTTGATCCATGATTGTGCTGGGAACCCTGGAACAAAGAGAGATCAAGACCTGGGCCCAACAGGCACCTCCTGGATTTCCCTTCTTTCCTAACCTGAACTCAACACAAACTGCAATGCTGGGCTTCTAGGAAGGCCTGACTATTCTCACGGAACTCTTCCTTCTATGATGTCACCAGTAGGCCTGAGCCTAATTCCCAAATGCCTCCTCCTGGGCTGTAGTTCAGAATCAGGAATTACTGTGTCCAACTCCCTCACTGTAAAATGAGGAAAACAAAGTCAAGAAAAGGGAAGGGCTGGCCTAAGGTGACCCAGCAGGTCAGTGGCAAAGCTGGACAAAGAAGTCCATGGTGACATCATGGCTTCATCAGTTGCTTTAGCCCTGTTGGAAAGAAATTCATGAGGCCAAGTGGTCCAGTCTCTAGCCTCACCTAGATATAGTTGGTTGTATGGCTAAGACTGCCTGACTCTCCTATAAGTAGGTCTGTGACCTTGGGCTTGCTATTTAACTTTCCTATGCCTTGGTTTCTTCTGCTGTAAAATGGGAATAATAGTATTTAGCTCACAGGATCAATAAAATTAAGATCTGTAAAGCTTATACTAATAGCATAATAAATGTTAATTGGTGTTAATTATTCTGTCCTTGATCATTGATATAGATGGAAACCCCCCTCTTGGGTTATTGCCAAAATAAAACTATCAGCCATCATTTATTGAGGACCTACTTTATACACATTCAGTTTAATTCTCACAATAACCCCATTTGACAGAAAGAGGTGCTGTGGCTTAGAGAGTATAAATGAGTTGCTCGGTGAATAAAAACTTAAAATCATCTGTCTCACTCTAAAGTCTGTACCCATGACCATCATGCCGTCTTGCCTTCCTCCTGAAACCCACTGCAAAGTTTGTCCTGCATACCAAATTCAGTGCACAGCACAGCTCTTTTGGAAGCTTACAGGTTATTCCTTTGACAACAGCAACTTTCTGAGTACTTGGTCAGAGCCAAGTTCATAGTGGGCATTGGATACAAGGTTCCCAGTGATGAAAGAGACATGGCTCTTGCCCTCAAGGAATTCACTGTCTGTTGTCAGCAGTAGACAAAGAAATAGTTTGTGGTAGGACAGCTAGTTGTCCCACCAATTTGCTTTCCTCTTCTTCCTGAACACAGGGCCTCCCAACTTCCTGCATTCCCAAGTGTACCTTGCACATAAATGTCTACAAGGTGAGAGCAGAAGCAATGTGAGGCACTTCTGGGTGTTGGATTTCAAGCATCAGACACCTGAACCTCTTTTTCCCCCTTCCTGTAGACTGGAGCCCGGATGCAACAACCAGGATCAAAACTCTAGGGCTACATTTTCAACTGGGGTTCTGCGGAAACAAACTTCCTTGAGACATTTCTAAACCAGGGGTTGTGTATTTTTTTTTTTTCTTGACTCTTTTCAGTTTATTGTGTGAAGGAGTTACACTAGTCCAAGTTAAAAGCAGACCCCAAATGGTTACATTATACAAGCTATGAGGTTTTTAAACTTGTGAGAAGGGACAGAGAGGAAATTCTACTCATTGCAGGGAAACCCTCACTTAAGCTTCAGTGAGCCATGAGCACTTAAAACCCATGAAGCTTCAGCTGATTGTCCTTAGCCAGTCCAATCTCTATAAGGAGCTGACACATGTTCTTGCACTGGTGTCCCTGTACTGAATTACTTCTCCATATTCTGGATGCTCAATCATGGTACCATTGCAGGCAAATTTCTTCTTAAACGCCTTCACTGTATTTCTTTTTATTGTAATCACCAGCAATCCCGACAATAGTAAGGGTCTTCCTGCTGTTTGTCTGTTGAATTTGTATGTGGATATAATCCTCAGTGCCGGCAGGAAGCAGCTCATCACTCTTACTTGCACCAGCAAAGGGACCGAAAGAGTGCAGGGTCTGGATAGAGGACATAAGGTACGATTCCTTTTCCTCAGAGAAGGTGGTGGCAGGAGAAAGCAGGGTGGGAGCTGGGTACGGAGGAGGCTGCTGAGTTCTCAGCTCAGTGACTTGGGCCCAAGGGTTCTGTATTGTGATTGAAAAAAAAAAAAAAAAAAAAGCATCGTTTTTGAATGTCATGTGCCACGTGATGCCAGTACTTACAGTGACATGAAATCGAGCAGCTGCATGGCGGCAAACAGCGGGACTGCGTTCATTCCATCGAGTCCTTTTTCAGTTTTTAATGTGAGATCGGGAAGTTTGTTGATAATTTGTGAACATGTGTGGCCTGGAGAGAAGGAGGTCTAGGCTGATCATATCATCCCTGCCCTTCTGAGTTACCTCCCCATATGCACCAACACCTGACTTATGGGAACGAACAGACTACTGGAACGAAAGAAAAATCAGAGGAAGTTTTTCTTCTAAAGAAATAATTTTAGGCCGGGCGCGGTGGCTCAAGCCTGTAATCCTAGCTCTCTGGGAGGCCGAGGTGGGCGGATCATTTGAGCTCAGGAGTTCGAGACCAGCCTGAGCAAGAGTGAGACCCCATCTCTACTATAAATAGAAAGAAATTAATTGGCCAACTAATATATATAGAAAAAAATGAGCCGGGCATGGTGGCACATGCCTGTAGTCCCAGCTACTCGGGAGGCTGAGGCAGCAGGATTGCTTGAGCCCAGGAGTTTGAGGTTGCTGTGAGCTAGGCTGACGCCACGGCACTCACTCTAGCCTGGGCAATAAAGTGAGACTCTGTCTCAAAAAAAAAAAAAAAAAAAAAAAAAAAGAAATAATTTTTATATTCTGTGACTCAGCTGCCTTCTTGCCACTTTGCTATTGATGTAAACACTATAAATGATGAATTCTGCAGGTTAGCAGTGAATTTCATTGTGAAGATTTCATATTTTTTTGCAAGTTTTTTTGTTTAGTCACCTGTCCTGCCCTTATATTTTATGTCTTATTATTAGCATTTGTCTTTTACAGATGGGTCTCACAGTCCATTGGGTAATTGTTGGGGACTGACATTATACTTTCCTGGTTTAAGAATTAAATTTAGTGAGTAATGTACGCGCTCTGCCCAGAGTGTTTGAGAGTAATGTGTTCTAGACAGGGTCCAGGTAACAAACAAGGTTGCTGCCTAGAGGCATAACAAAGGCCTGATTTTTGCAAGTAGGCAAGAGCTGCCCAACCCCATGATAAATGGAGGCCTGGAGGCCACACGATAAACGCATTGTTCCTATTATTGTTGCTTGGCCCTGTAAGATGGCTGGATAGTCAATGACGGGTAAGATTCCTCGAGGAGGAACAACCTAAGACAGGCACAGCCACGGGGGTGGGGGTGGGGTGCAGCCAGGAGAAACTAGGGACAGAAAGTGCCCCCTGTGGCTGCCTTGCTTAATCTTGCTTATCTTAGCCTGTGACCTATGCCTGGAAACTTTGAGTCAGTAAACATCTGTTTCCTTAGGCTATGTGTTCCGGAACAAATGACTATTACTGCAATGTCTGGGTGGTCACATACAAGGAACTAACTTTGATTTTTGGGAACATAAAAATAAAACGACTGGTGTGTTCTGCACCGCAGTCTTGTACCGTCTTTGTGAGTATCTGTGTCTTTCTTTTTGTCTCTTTGTTCTGTGTTCATCCACCGTCCTGCAGACGGGCCACGGCAGGTAATTTTTTAATATGAGGTGTGAAATGAAAGAGAATTCTAGGACTAAGACTGTGGGCAAGCACTCTGGGAGGCCGAGGTGGACAGATTGCTTGAGGTCAGGAGTTCGAAACCAGCCTGAGCAAGAGCGAGACCCCGTCTCTACTATAAATAGAAATTAATTGGCCAACTAATATATATAGAAAAAATTAGCCGGGTATGGTGGTGCATGCCTGTAGTCCCAGCTACTTGGGAGGCTGAGGCAGAAGGATCGCTTGAGCCCAGGAGTTTGAGGTTGCTTGTGAGTTAGGCTGATGCCATGGCACTCACTCTAGCCTGGGCAACAAAGCGAGACTCTGTCTCCAAAAAAAAAAAAAAAAAAGACCATGGGCAAATCTGGTAAGTTTGGTTAGTGACAAAGAGTTACAACTCACGCATGTAGCAAAGGCTCCAGCAAAATTGAAAAGAACCTCCCTACAAATCATAGCCATTGGATAAGTAAATGTGGTATTTTAAAAGCATCTATTGGTATCTCAAAACAAACAGATCAAGGCTTTTATTTTAAAAGTCCTATGGCTCAAAAAGCAAGTTATTTGGTAGCAGAAACTATTATCCACAAAAAGAACAGTCATACACGTGGTGAGAACCTAATAGTTAGCCAGGATGTAAAATGACTGTGAGTAAAATGTTAATGCAAGATGCACTACAAAAGAGAAAGTTCTACTTTCAGACAGAACAATAACTTGATATTGATGGCATGTGATGCTGAAGAGGTTTTTGTTTGGGTTTCTTTGGTAACATACTGAAAAACAACAGATTCTTTTTTTCTTACTTTTTTTTGAGATGGGGATTTTGCTGTTTCCCAGGCTGGTCTGAAACTCCTGGCCTCAAGATATCCTCCAGCCTCCTGAATAGCTGGGATTACAGGACTAGCCACGATGACCACCACCACCAACAGGTTCTTCTATTTTATTTTTTTAGAGATAGGATCTCACTCTGCTGCCCAGGCTTGAGTGCAATGTTGCAATCATAGCTCACTGCAACCTCAAACTCCTGGCTCAAGTGATGCCCCCGCCTCAGCCTCCTGAGTAACTGGTATTACAGGCATGTGCCACTACGTGGGGCTAAGTTTTTAATTTTTTGTAGAGACAGGGTATTGCTGAGGGAAGAAACAACATGAAGTTCATTTCTCCTAGAGTGCATTCATTCTGAGTATATCACCACATCCTCAGAACACTCCAGAGATTCTTGAAACACCTGTGTGTTAGAAGGAGTAAGGACATCTAGAGATGCTGGGACTTCTCAGCCTCTTGAGCCAATCTGCACAGTTAATCCCCGTATGTATGCAAGTATCTCCTAACAGTTCTGCTTCTCTGGAGAGCCCCAGCTAATGCAGTGTGTGACCTGTAGCCACGGGGTTCCAGTGAAGGCAGCGTATCCCCTGACACCCCCAGAGCCTCACCTAGACGCGCACCTGCTGTGCCTGTGGACACACGTGGATGCAGTGTCCCCACCCAGCCGCCGTCTCTCATCCTCCGGCCCAGCATTTTCTGGGGCTTCAGTTCTGAATGGCTGTGGGAAGTCTTTCTGGCTTCAGACTGGTTCACCCGCCCACCCCCTGCTGCTGTGCCCCCTCAAGGTGATACATGACGTGTCCCTGCCATTATCAGGGGGCTACCAGGGTTCCTCATTGCCTGTGGCTTGGCCGTGTGATCTCTTTGGCCAGTGGAAGGGAGTGAGCACACCGTCTCTGAGTGAGCACACCTGCCCCCAGCCCTCATGCTCCGTGAGTGAGAAAGAAATATCTGTCCTGAGTTCGATCGGTAGCGGGAGCGGAGAGCGGACCCCCGAGTGCCCTGTGCAGCCCCACCGCCGCCGCCGGCCTACTTACCATCACACATCGGGAGGAGCCGCAGCTGCCGCAGCCGGCCCAGTCACCATCACCGCAACTATGAGCAGCGAGGACGAGACCCAGCAGCCGCCCGCCGCCCTCGCCCTCAGCGCTGCCGACACAAGCCCGGCACCACGGGCAGCAGTGCAGGGAGCGGTGGCCCGGGCGGCCTTACATCGGCGGCGCCTGCCGGCGGGGACAAGAAGGTCATCGCAATGAAGGTTTTGGGGACAGTAAAATGGTTCAGTGTAAGAAACGGATATGGTTTCATCAACAGGAATGACACCAAGGAAGATGTATTTGTACACCGGACTGCCATAAAGAAGAATAACCCCAGGAAGTACCTCCGCAGTGTAGGAGATGGAGAGACTGTGGAGTTTGATGTTGTTGAAGGAGAAAAGGGTGCAGAGGCAGCAAATGTTACAGGCCCTGGTGGCATTCCAGTTCAAGGCAGTAAATATGCAGCAGACAGTAACCATTATAGACGCTATCCTCGTCGCAGGGGTCCTCCACGCAAGTACCAGCAGAATCACCAGAACAGTGAGAGTGGGGAAAGAATGAGGGATCGGAGAGTGCTCCTGAAGGCCAGGCCCAACAGCGCCGGCCCTACCGCAGGCGAGGGTGCCCACCTTACTACCTGCGGAGACCCTATGGGCGTCGACCGCAGTATTCCAACCCTCCTGTACAGGGAGAAGTGATGGAGGGTGCTGACAACCAGGGTGCAGGAGAACAAGGTAGACCACCAGTAAGACAGAATATGTATCGGGGTTATAGACCACGATTCCGCAGGGGCCCTCCTCGCCAAAGACAGCCCAGAGAGGACGGCAATGAAGAGGATAAAGAGAATCAGGGAGATGAGACCCAAGGTCAGCAGCCGCCTCAACGTTGGTACCCCCGCAACTTCAATTACCGACGCCGACGCCCAGAAAACCCTAAACCACAAGATGGCAAAGAGACAAAAGCAGCGGATGCACCAGCTGAGAATTCGCCCGCTCCAGGGGCTGAGCAGGGCGGGGCTGAGTAAACGCCGGCTTACCATCTCTACCATCGTCCGGTTTAGTCATCCAACAAGAAATGAATATGGAATTCCAGCAATAAGAAATGAAGAAAAGATTGGAACTGAAGACCTTAAGTGCTTGCTTTTTGCCCCTTGACCAGATAACTAGAACTATCTGCATTATCTATGCAGCATGGGGTTTTTATTATTTTTACCTAAAGATGTCTTTTTTGGTAATAACAAACGTGTTTTTTTTTAAAAAAGCCTGGTTTTTCTCTATGCCTTTAAAGGTTTTTAAATTGTTTCATATCTGGTCAAGTTGAGATTTTTAAGAATTTCATTTTTAATTTGTAATAAAAGTTCACAAACTTGATTTTTTGAAAAAAGTCAACAAACTGCAAGCACCTGTTAATAAAGGTCTTAAATAATTATCAAAAAAAAAAAAAAAAAAAAGAAATATCTGTCCTGAGTCATAAAGATACTGGATTTACTTGTTTCCAGAGCAAAAGCTGACTCAGTAATCAGGGTGACAATGAGGGGACATGGAACTGGCTTCAAAGCAGCCCTTCCCCAGTCAGGGAGGACTGTCTAGTATGTGGTTGGTGACTCAGGGGGCACTATTTCCCTTCCTGTTTCTGGGCATAAGGGGCCAACTGATTACATGCTGTGATCCCTTGTCAGGCTTTGTTGTTGTTCAACGTTAGGTTAGAAAATGATTGGCTGTGAGCATTCACATGGGGCATGATATCGAAAGTGAAATTCCCAAAATTTCAGAGACACCCTCTTGGCAGGGGATTAGCACACGCCTGTCACAGTCAGCTTTAGCCTCAAGGTGCCTCCAATGCCTTCAGTAAGCGCCTCCTGATTTATCAGGGAAAATCCACAGAGAGTTGACCCCCCATGGGAAGGACTCGGTATGATGTCCTAGTCTGGGGACGTGTGAGTGCCAGCTTCTGTTTGGAAGCTTGTATACAAATTCTGTTATTATTCAAAAGTCTGTTTTCCATGGGAGATTATGAGTTCCTGGCGGAGTGGCTGTGTCCTTTCTGTGTCCAGACGGCTGTCCTGGGTCTGGCGTGGAGGGAAGGGAGGTGCTGGCAGTGATGGGGAGAGGGGCAGGGAGAGGCGGCTGAGCCAGGCTGGGGCTGTCAGGGCAGCCCCTCAGGCGTGGGGTGTCTGGGGGGAGAGGAGGAGTGGGTGTGGGGAGGTGCTGGGGCAGAGAGACCCGGATGTGAGGGCTGCAGAGGCCAGAGCCAGTGCTGGTGGGGCAGAAGGAGGAAGTCGCTCAATTGGCCTGGGGGACAGAGCCTAGGGAGAGGGAGGAGGGAAAGGGAGGTGGGTTGGGAAGGTCCTGTAGCTGCCTGCAGGGTGTGTCCTGCACCCTGAGTCAAGAGGAAGGTCAACCCTTTATGGTATGTGTAGCTTGAAAATATTTTCTCCCATTCTGTAGGTTATCGGTTTGCTCTAATGATAGCTTCCTTGGCAGTGCAGAAACTTTTTAATTTGATCAGGTTCCATTTATTTTTGTTGCTGCCGTGATTGCTTTGGGGGTTTTCTTCATAAGTTTTTCACTTAGGTGCACACATGGAAGTAATATTCCTCAGGTGCTGGGCAGGTGGGAGGGGGTGGAGGGGCTGGGTAAATTCACAAGTAATGGGCGCACAGTGCACTGTCTGGGGGATGGGCATGCTTGTAGCTCTGGTTCATGCAGTGCAAAGGCAATATATGTAACCAAAATGTTTGTACCCCCATAATATTCTGAAATTAAAAAATGAAATAAAATTAAATTAAAAAAATAAAAGCTAGAAGCCATGAAAAAAATGAAAAATAGGAAGATCAATAAGGGCCAGGAAGGGAGGGGGGCTTCAGGAAAGACAGACCCCAGCAGCACAGCCAACGCCCTGCAGCGGACAGAGCCGCAGTCAGAAACTCAGCTTGTAATCTCAGTCCGCCAAGGTCGGATCTCTGGCAGAGACCTCCCCCCATGCCCACCCACACCCCGCCTTCTGGCCTCAGCAGCCCCATCTGACGCTGGAGGGCCACCCTGTGTCCCAGCTTTGCCCACAATGACCCTGGAATGCAGGGGCTTCATTCAGGATCTGACAGCTGGAATTATTTCCCATCAAATAGCAACAATCTCAGCTGCTTGAGGGACCCTTTTTCCTTGGAAAGTTCTATGTACAAAAAGAATTTTCTTTAAAAACACCATAGAAAAGCACCACATACTCAGTGCAGAAGGCCCAGCTTCTCCTCTGAGTTTCCGGGACTCACTGACTCTGGCTCCTTCATCCTGCCCCCCCCCCCCCCCCCCTTTGCCCGGGAGGCTGCTCCTACCACACCCTTGCTAAGGCCCCTGGGAAGAAGCAAACCTCCCTCCCCTCAGGGCTTTGGGATATTCTTTTTCTCTTTTATAGCTCTTACCCCTCTGCTGTGAATGATACTGATCTGTGTCTACACCTGCCCCTCCCAGCTTGTGCCTGTCAGGGTGCTGCTCTCAGCCTCGGGTACCAAGTGGACGTGTGACAACCACTGCTAAATTGATGGGTGTCAACGGAAAAGAAGCTAAACTCTGTAAAATAATTTTATAGAGATTTATTGTGAACCAAATTTGAGGACCATGACCCAGAGCCATGCCCAAGAAGTCTTGAGCAAGTGGACTCAGCGTGGCTGGGTTACAGTTTGGTTTTATACATTTCAGGGAGACAGGGGTTATGGGTAAAGTCATAAATCCATATGTGGAGGGCATATATTGGTTTGGCCTGAAAAAGTGGTTCATCTCAAAGAGGGGGAGGCTTACAGGTTATAGCTGGGTTTAAAGATTCCTTGACTTGTAATTGGTTAAAGACATGAAGCTTTGTCTAAAGGCTTATCTGTTAATCATAGACAAGCCACTGGACATAGATTTGTTGTATAAATTGAGGACCTGCAGGTTTGTGTTGCATACCGTTAGACCTGTTAATGGGTTACAAAAGATGTCTCCAAGAAGGGAAGGGGCTATGATGAGGCATGTCTGACCTCCCTCCTCCTGGCAGGCAATTTAGTTTTAGGATATCCCCTTGGCCAAGAGGGCGTCCATTCAGTCAGCCGGTGGTTGGGGGGAGCCTTAAGATTTTGTTCCAGTTCACAGGGGGAGGAGAAGGAAAGGGCTAAGTGTTAGGAGGTGAGAAAGAATGTATTATTATACTCAGTGATTTTGATGGGGGAGATTAGAGTAAAAAGGAGTAAGTAAAGTGTCACAGAAGTTAAGATAGCCGCCTTGTGCTTGGTGGGGAGAGAAGTAGTAGGGCTGAGTGTAACTGAAGGGGAGACTAATTAGTTGACCAGGGTCCAGTGCAGGATGTATCTCCTCCCAAGGGAAGTCCAAATCCCCCTGTAAGTATGTGTCCCAGAGAAATTGAAGGAGAAGATGTTTGAAGGGGTTGGGGTGGAGTGAAGAGAAAGGCTGTAGATTTGGGGGAAATTACTCATCTACTTGGAGATTTGAGACTGATTCTTCTGGTATGCGGGAGACCGGGATGGCTGTGGGTCCTGTTCCAGTAAACCTGTAGAAGAGGGGGTGAAGGTAACAGCTCCCTCGTTTTAGGGTTTAAGATAGGAAATGTGGATCCAGGTTGGGAGACCTGGGAGTTTTGCTGCTGTTGGTGTAGTCAACAGAATAAGACGCAGCCCCCCATTTTGGTTGGAGAGATTTGGGATGTGGGGTTCTTTTTTTTTTTTTTTTTGAGACAGAGTCTCGCTTTGTTGCCCAGGCCAGAGAGAGTGCCGTGGCGTCAGCCTAGCTCACGGCAACCTCAAACTCCTGGGCTTAAGCGATCCTGCTGCCTCAGCCTCCCGAGTAGCTGGGACTACAGGCATGCGCCACCATGCCCGGCTAATTTTTTCTATATATTAGTTGGCCAATTAATTTCTTTCTATTTATAGTAGAGATGGGGTCTCGCTCTTGCTCAGGCTGGTTTCTAACTTCTGACCTTGAGCAGTCTGCCCGCCTCGGCCTTCCGGAGTGCTAGGATTACAGGCGTGAGCCACCTCGCTGGGCTGGATGTGGGGCTCTTCATAAAACCCCATCTCCATGCTGTACAGTTGGATTGTGAGAAGTAGAGCTCTGTGATCTACTTGTGGTCAAGTTTCATTAGCAAAGTCTCTAAGTAGCTGTCTCACCAACCCCCGGGGAGGTATGTAGTTTCCAAGGGCAGGGGGGACTGATGTGGGAACAGAGTTAATGTAAAGGGGTGGCCGTACATGAGTTTGAAGGGGCTGAGGAAAGTGGGACCCTTCGAGCTGGCTGGATTTGTGTGAGGGCTGTTGGTAACAGGGAAGTCCACGGTTCCTTCGCTTCTGAGGTGAGTTTAGTGAAGTGAGCCTTGAGGCTGGAATTCATTTTGTCTATCTTTCCTGAGGACTGGGGTCTATATGACCCTCTCCCTCAGGGAGCGCTGGCAGGGAGTGTTGAAATCCCCACGCTCTCACCCCCACACGTGACCCTCACAGACACCGGGTGGGATATTCTCCATGAGGCTGAGAGAGGACAGGGGACCCCAACCCCCCAAAGTCAGAGATGGTCCTTTGAAGGCCACACTTCAATCGCAGACCAAAGCCCCCTGGTCCAGCGCTCACGGCCCCATGTCCCAACCCTCTGCTCTGCCTCCAGATCTCTGAGATGGTGGTGTGTGTCGTGCTGCTGGTTTTCTCTGTCCTGTTTCTACGCAGGGTGAATGCCTCGTCTGACAACACTGAATATCACCGGTGAGTCCTGGAGCTCCTCAGCAGGTGGAAAGATGCCTCAAAAGGGTGGAGAGTGGTGGGTCTTCATGGTTCTTGCCCAGGAATGGAAGCAGCCCCAAGGGGTCTCAGAGCCTGAGCACCCACCCTTCCTTCCCCCTTTACACCCCTTTCATGTCTGTTTTCCAGGAGGGACTTTCCACAGCCGACGAATACGCAAGGGGCAACTGGTCAGGACACCTCTGATTTTGGCAGTGGCATGGCAAGAAACGAGGACAGTGGAGAATAGGCCTGGCTAGGGAGGCATCATCTGAATAGGGCATTAGAGGACAGTGACAGTTTCCTCTGTGTCACGCGGCCCCGTACTATTTGTAGGAGCTTTGGGGTGAGCGAGCCATCCACTAAGACGATCAGTCCTTTCATCTGCTGCTACCATGGATGTGACAGAACTTGGGAAGGTCCAGAGTCTCCCACTAAGAAATCTTCAGTCATGAAGCCAGTACACTGTTATTCATAAAAATATAAAGATTCATTCTAAAGAGAGATGGCTGCATCTATAACTTATATATTTATGGACAATAGTTAAAATAATGTTATCCACGATGATCAGTTGGCATTCACAGGTCACATTCTGACAGATTATAGCATCATCTCTAATGTCCAGGTACAGGTGAGCTTTCCTTAGCTGCAGAAGCACTGCAAGTGTGTGTTTGGTTTTGTTTTTTATTTGCTTTTTTTTTTTTTTGGTTAATAAATACACAAGATGATTTTACTCTTTTATTTTTGATTCATTACTAATATTTAATTATAATGTTTTAGGATTTATCCCCAAAATGTCCTTGATAGCAAAACGATCCAGACCACAATTGTGTTGCATTCAGTCGTCATATCCCTTTAGCCTCTTTCAATCTAGAAATAGCACAGAGGTTGTGCTGTGTTATTCTCATTGCATCCTATCAGTTGGCACACAATTTCACTTTATTCATTACCAGTGATCTTAACTTTGTTACTGGATCAACGTGGTGTCTGTCAGTCTTCTTTACAGCTACCCATTTTTTCTTTATAATCTCCATGTTTTGTGGTGATGTTCTTAGAGGCCAATCATAAGAGTATCCTGTTCCTCACCAAACTTTGAATTTATTCACTTACGTATTGGTATTAGTATGGACTCACGGATTCCTGATTTATTGAGTGGATTATAGTCTGCTACTACCATTCTTCTGATGCTCAGGTTATTCCAGATTTGGCCTGGGAGGTTGTTCAAACTGGCTGGTATGTCCTCTTAACATGTGTTTGAAAACTTCTTTTCTTTTTTTTTTTTTTTTTTTGAGACACTGTCACTCTGGTTAGAGTGTAGTGGTGTCATCATAGCTCACGATTTTACTCTTGTAAATATTTTTGGCCTCTGAATTGATCTTGGAAGTTTCTCCCCAGTGATTTGCAGTTAGAGGTCTGTCCCCTTCTGCACCTGCGTCTTCCCTGACTGGGGTCCTTTGGAGCCTATCGCCTGCTCAGGGTGTGAGCTGAAAAGGAGTAAGGCGTGTCTCATAACCCAGAAAAGGGGAGGTGGTCTCGCCTGGCTCTGGAAGGGCACTGCCCCTTTCCCAGGACCACCCAGCCTGTCTCCTCATCCAGTAGAGGCCCAAGCTCAGATGTCAGCTTGATGTTCTGTTGACAGTGGCCTGGTCATGGCTTTAAACATTTGGAGATGGAACTAAAAGTCCCTCCGTCTCCCAAGGCAGAGACCATCTTTGGGCCCTTTGGACCCTGGCTGACATCCCTGCCTCGGGCGTCCAGGCTGTGTCGAGACTCCATCCCTCTTCCTTGTCTGTTTCCTCTGCCACTTCCCACCCGGGCCCTTCTCTGGATCCTAGAGATGCCGGGAGGGAGGGAAGCACACACAGCACCCTGCCCACATGGAGGGCACAGCCTGGGCCCAGGGAACTGCAGCACAGCCTGCCCAGGAGGGGCCGCTGAGCCAGGCTGGGGCTGTCCTGGCAGTCCCTCAGGCGTGGGTGTCTGGGGGGAGAGGAGGAGTGGGTGTGGGTAAGGGCTGGGACAGAGAGACTCGGATGCAAGGGCTGCGGAGGCCAGAGCCTGCGCTGTGCTGGGCTAGATATCAATGAAAATACCAAGTTCTCAAAGTGGATTTCATACATTTGCTCATGTGCTATTAAAAGAAATGTACCTCACAAATGGTTTGTTGAATCCATTTTCAAGATTGTTCGAAGTTTGAGGGAAAGTAAAAGATATTTAAGATAAATAGTAACCAAAATAGCTGTTGCAGCAGCATTAGTATTAGACAAGATGGAATTAGATACAAAAGCATTGCTGCTAAGTATAAGGACTATTTCATAGTGATAAAAGGAACAATTCACCACAAAAATATAATAATCTCTAACATCAATGCACCTAAAAACAGCCTCAAGCTATATGAATTAAAATTTGACAGAATTATAAGTAAAATTGGACAAACTCATGATCATAGTGTTTTTTGTTTTTTTAGACAGTCTTGCTCTGTTGCCCAGGCTGGAGTGCAGGGGCCTGATCATAGCTCACAGGGACCTCAAACTCCTGGGCTCAAGTGATCCTTCTGCCTCAGCCTCCCGAGTATCTAGTACTATAGGCACACTCAAAAACTTTGTTTATTTTTTTTAGATATGGGGTCTTGCTATGTTGCCTGGGCTGGTCTCAGGTTCTTGGCCTCAAGTCATCCATGGAGGCATATCCACGCCCCCACCCACCCCATGGTGAGGTCCTTGTCCTGATCCTATCTCTGAAGACGGAGATGTAGCTGCTTATGGGGCCAGGATCACCATGAGGTTTTCCCCCAACTGGCAGAGGGGCCTGTGCTTCTAGTCCTCGTGGAAGTGGCCCTGGGTGGGGACCAACAAGCGTCCTGGAAGAGGACATGGGCCTGAGAATAAAGTTGGTGGATGACCTTTGCCCCGGAAGCAGCTACTGTCCCTGCCCTCTCTGGATCCCACTCCATCCAGTGCGGTTGGGTGGCCTTGCGGTTAGTGACAATGCCAGCAGGGGAAGGGGCAGAGAGTGTGTCGTCTCCCCGCCCTGGAGCTGCAGCTGCCAGACCCGGATGCAGCAATCCCAGGATGGGCCCTGTGGGCTGAGCAAAGGCAACTCCCAAGGAAGCTGGGGTCAGAGTCCTCCTGTAGCTTCTCCCTGCCACCGCCAACCCTCCCACTTCGTAGCTTTGGGCAAGAAGCCGCCCACTCCGCCCCTCCTCCCCATGCGTCTCAGGAAAGGAGAGAGATGCCAGAGAGCCCTGGCGCTCTAGTGGCACAATTGGCCAGTGCGCG
Source organism: Mirza zaza (assembly GCA_008750895.1). Classification (NCBI taxonomy): domain Eukaryota; kingdom Metazoa; phylum Chordata; class Mammalia; order Primates; family Cheirogaleidae; genus Mirza; species Mirza zaza. The sequence goes on from VSMD01016984.1 coordinate 33,674, forward strand.
GTCCTTACATAACTGTGACTGGACCGCACGGCAGATGTCCTGATGCAATCAAGGGCTGTGGGGCAGTGGCCTTTGCCAGATAGAAGGGTCACGCGTGTCAGAGTCCTGGGGCGATCCCGACTTCAGATGAGATTGGGTCCTAGAGTCTAGGCTGGTGCCCCTGGGTCCCTGGGAGGGCCAGGCCCAGGCTCTGGCCAAGGGTGGCCCTGTGGTCGCATGGTGGGGCCACCCATATGACCAGCTGACCACAGGGGAGCGAGGCCGAGTGGTTCACAGATGTGCAGGCGGGACAGAGCCCACGGATGCGTGGCAGCGTCACTTGAGGGTGTCTCTGGAAGACAGTGGCAAGGGGAGCTCTTTCCAACGCAGACAGCTTTGGGGGTGCACCTGGTTGTCCACTCTGGGTTGAGAGAACTGGCCTGAGGGTCAAATACACAGTCTCCAGGGCAGTAGCAAGTGGCTTCTCCGGGTGGTCAGGAGTCGGGAAGGAGAAGGGCTGGGGATTGGGGTTTGGGGAAGGGGGTGTGCGGGGACACACGGAAGTGGGTCTAAAGTGCGGGGAACTGTGTGTCATCACATGGGGTGCCCACCCAGAGCACCTGCACGAGGAAACCTGATACCCAGACGTCGGAGCATCTCGGCAACCTCTGTCATGGGGTGGTGGCTGTGGTGGCAGGGAGCAGGCTTGTGTGGACGCTCCCTCGTCAAGGCCAGTCTTGCTAGTGACACTGCTGTGTCTGTCCAGCTGTCATGGACAGAATCGTGTCCCCCACACTCATCTGTGGAAGCTGTAACCCCCAGCGTGGCTATATGTGGGGATGGGGCCTCTATGGGGGAATTAAGGTTAAATGAGGTCACAAGGGTCATAGGATTAGTGTCCTTGTAGGAAGAGGCACCAGAGAATTCCCTCTCTCTCTCTCTTTCTCTCTCTCTGCTCATGCACAGAGAAGAGGTCATGTGAGCACAAAGCAAGATGGTAGCTGCTTACAAGCCAAGGGAAAAGGCCTCAAAATAAGACCTACCTTGCTGGCCCCTAGATTTTGGATTTCCCAGCCTCCAGAACTGTTGTGGCCCATTTGCAGGACAGAGGATGAACACAGAACACCAAAAGACACACAGACACACACAAAGATGGTTACAAGACTGCAGCGCAGAATGCACCAGTCGTTTTATTTTTATACCCCAAAAATCAAAGTTAGTTCCTTGTACGTGCCCACCCAGGCATTGCAGCAATGGCCGTAAATTCCAGAACACGTAGCCTAAGGGTACAGATGTCCCTGACTTAAGGTTTCCAGGCAGTTGCTTGAGGTGCCAGACATCACAGACCAAGATTAGCAAGGTTGGGCAAGGCCGCCACAGGGGGAAATTTTTTGTCCCAATTCCTCTTAGGCCATCCCCTGTGGCTGTGCATGGCTTAGGTTGCCTCTCCCTTGAGGGGTCTTACCCGTCATTGACTAACCAGCCATCTTATGGGGCTAAGCAGCAATCAAAGGAACAATGTGCTTATTGTGTGGCCTCCAAGTGTCTACTTATTGTGGGGCTGGGCAGCTCTTGCCTCAATACAGAAACTCAGGTCTATTCTTATGCCTCTAAGCAGCAACCATGTTTGTCACAGGGCCCTTGTCTGGAACATATTACTTTCAAATGCTCTGGGCAGAACACATACATTACTCACTAAATTTAATTCTTAAACTAGGAAAATATATGTCAGTCCCCTACACAGAACTGTTGACATCGCCCTTACAAATTAACGAAAAGGTATGTAAGGCAAGAACAGTGGTAAGGGCCTAGCTAAAAATAATGATAATAATTAGCCACTGTCCCAGTTTACTTCTCTATAATTGGTCTCTGGAGCCACAGAGCTGGTGGTCATAAAGATTCTTAGCTTTTTCAATAGATAATATTACCTTTAGAAACCTAGCTGTAGTTTCTGAGATAGCTTCTAGATCCCGAATTCCAGTGGAGCAGCTGATCCACCCAGACCAGCCGCCCATACTGAGGAACTGACTCAACTGGTCTTGTGACCCCCACCCAAGAACCTGGTCAGCAGAGAAGACAATTCTACAACCCTATGGTTCTGCCCCGAACCCCGCCAAACTGTCTTTAAAAACCCCATCTCCCAAATTCTCAGGGAGGCAGATTTGAGAAATATCTCCCATCTGCCCACTTAGCGCTATGCAGAATTACAAAACTCTTTCTCTGCTGTAACACCAGCTGTCTCAGTGTATTGGCTTCCTCTTGGGCAGTGGGCAAATGAACCTGGTTGGGCAGCAACACTGTGAGAAATAAACTTCTGTTGCTTGGCCGGGCGCGGTGGCTCAAGCCTGTAATCCTAGCTCTCTGGGAGGCCGAGGTGGGCGGATCGTTTGAGCTCAGGAGTTCGAGACCAGCCTGAGCAAGAGCGAGACCCCATCTCTACTATAAATAGAAAGATATTAATTGGCCAACTAATATATATAGAAAAAAATGAGCCGGGCATGGTGGCACATGCCTGTAGTCCCAGCTACTTGGGAGGCTGAGGCAGCAGGATTGCTTGAGCCCAGGAGTTTGAGGTTGCTGTGAGCTAGGCTGACGCCACGGCACTCACTCTAGCCTGGGCAATAAAGTGAGACTCTGTCTAAAAAAAAATAAAATAAAATAAAAAAAAAATTAAAAAAAATAAAAAAAAACTTCTGTTGCTCAGGCCACCACTTCTGTGGTACCTCATTATGGCAGCCTGAGCTGATGAAGACAACCCCCCCCCAGCCCACCCCCCTGTCATGGTAGTAGACCTCATCTTACAAATTCTGTTCATCCCCACCTACCAGGAACAAATGACCTCTAGTTCCAGGGAAACCCACTTGAGTCTCCCAGAGTGGACAGCCAAGCAGAGTTTGCTGGTTGTCACAGTGACACCCAGGAAATATTGCTATGATTTTGAGACTGCATATCAATAGTTATTTCTGGTATCTACCCCCAAACATCATATTCCCTTTCTCCTTAGTTGTTATGCAATGTGACCAGTGGGTAACTGAGACTTCTTTTTGAGATTCTTGACTTCCATGTGAAGGCACGCATTTTTCATCCACATATAAAATCGGATGGCTCAAACTTTCTCTTTTCAGCCCAGTAGGTACCCATCTATGAAATCATAGAAACCTGCCATTTTCTTATGAGGTCCCTAGTTTTCCTTCTCTTCATCCCCTTTCACAGTATAATATGAAAAGAAAGACAACAGGAGCCATGATGTGCCATGGCCTAGCTTTTCGCTTCTTGGACTTGGAGTTTAATGAGATTCTTGGATCTTTAAGGTTATACATTTCATCAAATTTGAAAAATTTTGGCCATTATTTCATCAAACATCGTTTCTTCCTTTTTCAGGGACTCTAAATACACATACAACTGGCTTCTTAAAATTGTTTTATACCAGACATGATGCTCTGTTCATTTTTCAGTCTTTTTTCTCTCCATGTTTTATTTTTCTTAGTTTCAATTGATATGTCTTCAAGTTTGTTCATCTTTTCTGCTGCAATGTCTGATCTGCCCAACTCCCTTTAGTGCGTTATTCATCTCACATTGTGTGTTCAGCTGGAGAGTTTTGTCTGGGGTCTTTTTCATCCTTCCTATGTGCTTACTTCTCTCCTGAACTTTTGGAATGCAGTTATAACACCCACTTTAAAGTCTTGGTCTGCTGTTTCTGTCCTCTGTGTCAGTTGTATATAGCGAATCAGACTGGTCTTTGTCCCTGGTTTCTGGGAGGGAGCTACCAATCCTTGGAATTTTCTGAGTAATAGGAGTGTCGTTGTTACTCGTGAGCCCTTGGATCATACCTGGGTTTATGCTAAGAGAGGAGGTGGCTCAGAAAGGGGGCAAGTCACCAGGAAGACCAACAAGCCTGGGGTGCTCTCTGCTACTGGGCTTTCTTGACTCTAGGCCCTCTCAGCTAACAGAGCAAGGAAACACCTGTGTGCTTTCCTGTGCGTGTGCTTACCTGTGTGTGCTCACCTGTGTGTGTGCTCCCCCCTGTGCATGCTCACCTGTGTGCATGCTCCCCTGTGTGCGCACCTGTGTGTGCTCACCTGTGTGCGAGCTCACCTGTGTGTGTGCTCACCTGTGTGCATGCTCACCTGTGTGTGCTCACCTGTGTGTGAGCTCACCTGTGTGTGTGCTCACCTGTGTGCTCACCTGTGTGCATGCTCACCTGTGTGCTCACCTGTGTGCGTGCTTACCTGTGTGCCAATCCACAAGTATTCCTATTTGTGAACAGCTGTGTCTATATTTGGCTGAATGAGTTCTTACTGGTGTCTCCATCTCTAGTCCATGACACACCGGTCTTTCCACCCCCTCTCCATGCTTATCCATGAATTCTCACGCCAACAGTTTAAGAAATCTGCATCCCACATGTGCCAACACTGTACTGAGTTGTTCAATTTCACTGTACATTTGATAGCTTTGTCAGAACTGTTAAACCATACCTCCAGGAGATAACCACCACCTGGAGTATGGTGCTTCTGTGCAGTGCCTTTGCCTTTAGTGTGACAGACTCCACCCATTTCCAAAGGTCCTAGTTGTGCACCTTCTTGCCCCTTCAGTGAGGCTGTTTCCTAAGTTGGAACACAGTGAGATTCTTTAGTCACATTCTGCACTCCATCCTGGTTTGTGCAACACCCTCAATGATTTTTCTTTATTTGGCATGCATGAAAGCTCTATGGGTTTTGTCAAATGCAGAGTGTCATATATCCAAAATTATAGAATCATACAGACCAGTTTCACTGCCCTAAAAGTCCTCTGTACTTCACCTATTCAACTCTCCCACCTCCTCAACTGGGAGGAGACTGAAGTCCCAAATCAGCTGACTTTAAGGTGGGCAGCATGCCCTTGGTGGGCCTGACCCAAGCAGGGGAGCCCTCAACAGGGACCAGGCCTTTCCCCGTGACAGAGTCCAAAGCAGGGTTAGGATTCGACAGAGGGAGATTCTCTGCTGCTGGCTGTGAGGATGGACTGAGGGGCCACATGACCAGGGTGGCAGGTGCCGCTAGGAGCCAAGAGTGGCCCTGGCTGGCAGGAAATGCAGCCTCAGTGTTTCAACCTCCAGGAACTGAATTCTGCCACAACATGAATGTGCAGAGGACTCTGAGCTGTAGAGAAGGAGGCTGCCAGGGACACGTGGGCTCAGTTTGGGAGACTCTGAGCATAGGACCAGCCGCACCACCTGGTCCTATGGTGGTGCCCGGCTGAACCCGGCTGAACCATGACGTCTTCACAGTGACAGGACAGAGCTCCATTAACCAATCAGAGCCAGGCTCTGCAGGAGACTCGTCCCTGCCTCCCGGAACCTATGCTGCAAAATGTCCTCTCCCCCTTCCCCTGTCACCTCTCTCCACCATGCCCAGGTGTCCTGGATGCTTCGCGCTGTGCCCTAGGCCCAGCGTGTATCTGCACACCCAGGCCCTCCGTAAGGCTGCATGGAAAGATGCATTTCTTTACCTTCGCCACACTCGGACAGTTCTCCAACTCTCCCATCCACACAGACAGTTTTCAAGACCTGGTGTCCATGGGAACTCTGGGCTGCTCCTTTACCCTGAGTTTCAGGAACTGCCTGAGTCCCCAGTGGGGCCTTTTAGCGCTCTCGAGAAGGGCTGCCCAACCGCTCTCCTGCTTCCCCCTCCCCGCTGCCGTCTGTCAGCACATGGGCCTCCTCACAGGACCTTTGCACATACTGTTCTGTGGCCCAGAAAGGCCTCTGTGCATCTATGGGCTCCCTCTCTTCCTTCTAGTGCCTGCCCCAGGTCACCTCCCAACGGAGCTTCTGCAGATCATCCTACAAACACGGCACTCGTCACCTGCTGCCAGTCTGCACAATTTACTTACTTGCTATTGCAGGAGTCCTCTGTGGGAATGTGAGTTCCGGGGGTGTTGTTTCTCTTTAAGATTTTGTTCACTGCCTTAGCTGTACCTCTGGACCAGTGTTTGACACAGAGGAGCTCCTTGGGGAGAGGTTCCTGGGGGGGGGGGGTGTCATTCAGTTATACTAGGGAAGGCATTCTGGGCACTCCTGGGCACCTGAAGAGGCTTCATGTGGTCCTGAGTGAGACTCGCACCTGAGCCCTGGGCCGTGTACATGCCAGGAGCAGGCACAGGGCTCAACACTGCCAATCACAGGGCTTCCTTTGCAGAATCTTGCAGAGAGGGTGACAACCTGTCCTGTTTTACCTGGGACTTTTCCAGGTGTATCCCTGAACACCCCTTGTCCTGGGAAGACCCATAGTCCTAAAAAGCCAAGGTTGTTGGCCGCCCTACTTTAAAATGAAACAAGAGGGGACCTACGTTCATTCTGGAATCTGACAGCCGAGTCAAACCTCGTGGTCAAGTGTCCGGCCTCAAGGTGTGAAAGCAGACCTCCTGGGGCTCCTCACAGCCCCTTTGGTGAATAGCTCACTCTTTTCTGCCTCAGTGTCCCCATCTGCCTAAGCATCGTTATGGGCTGAACCACATCTCCCTGTATTCATCATGTTGGAGTCTAACACCTAGCACCTCAGAGTGTGACTGTATTTGGAGACAGAGCCTTTAAAGAGGTAATTATGTTTAAATGAGTCTTTAGATGGTCCTAACCCAACAGGGCTGGTGTCCAGATGAGGAGATTAGGACATAGACACACATCAAGGGGTGACCATGTGAGGACACAAGGAAGAGACAACTGTCTGCCAGCCAAGGAGGAACCGACTCTCGGACACCTTGATCTCAGACTTCCAGCCTCCAGGACCATGAGACAATACACTTCTGTCATTGAAGCCACCCGGTCTGTGGCCTTTGTCATGGCAGCCTGAGCTGACTACCACAGTCGTGATGAGAACTTCACAGATCGAGTCATGGGAAGCCTCACAGTAGTGAGATCTACCTGATCCTACAACCCTTAGCTGCATGAGCTTTGCTTCTGGATCATGGAAACTTCTGGAACACAGCTTGTTCCTCAAACAGAAGCATGCAGTATGCCTAGAAACATCCCCCAGGAAGTCCTGGTGTTGAAGTCACATATTGAGGCATCACTGGGGTTCTAGGAGAATTTAGGAACTGGCTGTGGGTAAGCCCTGTGTTTGAGTCTTGCTCTTTGCCAGGACTGTGGAGTCCCCTTCAGCCAGCAGCTCTACGTGGGATGAAATGTCTGCCCCAGCCCCACCAGTCCCTGCCCCTCTTGCCTGGACTCTTATCTGGGTCAATGGAGGCTGCAGATCAGGCTCAGATCTAATCTGCTCACAAGAAGAGGCCTGGGGCCTGGTAACCCTGGTGCCCATGGAAACATCAGGGTAAGATGTGGTTCTGTGCCCGGGTCAGGGTGTCAGAACTCATGATGGCGACAGAGGAGAAGCTGGCAAACAGGCCCCGTACCCACCTCAGGCCACCTGGACACCATGCAGGAGATATTGAGCTTTGGTCCCCAGCAAGGAGAAGGGAATCTGTGGATGAATCGCTTCCAGGGGAGAGGCGACTTCCCCTACAGCAGGGAGAAAAGACCTACCAGGAGGTGGCACATGACCTTCTGGGCAGAGCGCAGGCTCCCCATCCCAGCCTCACCAAGACCTAGCCTGTGCCTGGAGACACTCCTGAACCCCCAGAACTGAGTGGTACTTTCCTCCCCATCACCCAGGAGCAGGAGGCAGCTCTGTCTGGGAGGAGAGGCCTCGGCATTTGCTGTGGCCCCAGCACCTGGAAATGTCATTTCTGAGTTGGGACATGAACCAGGCTCCCTGAGTGTCAGGAACAGCAGATTGGATGCTGAGCTTCTGAGAGCTGGCTCTGATGGAAGTATAGCCAGAACCGAGAGGTGACCTTTGCATTTAGATTGGAGTAAGCGCCCTGGTCTGAGATGCGGGCCCATCCCTCCCTAATGTCATCTTTATCTCAGGTGAAGTTCACATAACATAAAATTAACCAATTCAAAGCGCACACACTTTACAGCGTTGTGCATCCTCTATTAAGCTGCAAAATGTTTTCATGCCCAAAAAGGAAGCCTCATACCCATTGGCAGTGACTCTCCTCTCCTTCCTCCCAGCTCTTGCAACCGCCATCTGCTTTCTGTCTCTGGATTTGCCTATTTCTGGACATTTCCTATAAATGGAATCCTACCCTTTGTGTTGGCTCTTTCGCTCAGCATCATGTGTTCACAGGGCATTCGTGCTGTAGCATGTGTCAGAGCTCCCTTGCTTGTCTTAGGCAAGAAATAAACACGAATATGGAAGCTGTGAAGTCAGATGATTCAAGACGACGTGCCCAGGAGTCACAGGCCACGCTTGGGTAACACAGCAGCTCCGTCTTCCCTCCAAGTGATAACGCTGTCCTTGCTGTCTGCTCAGCTGGAGAGACTGTGAACAGAGGTCAGAGTGCACAAGTGGAGACCTGCAGGGGACACCCAGAGAACCCCGGGCCCTTTTTTCTCTAGGAACCCCATTTCTGACCTATCTTCAAATACATGTCTCTCAGAAAAAAGTCACAAGGTTTCAAATCTCAGGCAAAAATGTATCTGAGTTAAGATGGTTTGAAAGTGAAAAAGTGCAGAGAGATCTTTTCCCATACCTGGGAGGTCTTCTTGGACAGGATCAGTACCAGAGTGGCCAATGTCCTGAGAGGTGGAAGTTCTACCTTTGCATCACGGAGTACTCAAGTCCATCTTCTTCTAACTGGTAAGGGGTCATCGAGTTCTCGTGTCCCTTGGGTCTTCCTGTTTTGGGGCCACTTGCATATCAGGGCCCAGGCTTTATCTGAAGCATGTTATCTCAGCATCTTGTGAGGTCCCTCATCCCATCTCACTCTTCATTTTTTTTTTTGAGACAGAGTCTCACTCTGTTGCCCAAGCTAGAGCGCCGTGGCGTCAGCCTAGCTCACAGCAACCTCAAACTCCTGGGCTCAAGCAATCCTTCTGTCTCAGTCTCCCGAGTAGCTGGGACTACAGGCATGCACCACCATGCAGGGCTGATTTTTTCCACATATTTTTAGTTGTCCAATTAATTTGTTTCTATTTTTAGTAGAGACGGGGTCTCGCTCTTACTCAGGCTGGTCTGGAACTCCTGACCTCGAGCAATCCACCCACCTTGGCCTCCCAGAGTGCTGAGATTACAGGCGTGAGCCACCGCACCTGGACTAAGAAAACTATTTTAAAAAGTCAAGAGAATGGTTACCTCTGACGGGCGGGAGGGAGATGGGCTAAGGGAGGAACGCACAGGCAGGAGCATCTGTGCTAGGTATGTTGCAGTTCTTAAGTAGGATGGTGCACTCAGGGGTAGTGATTTTATTATCATGTTTCATGACTACAGGTATTCTTTCATATATATTACATATTATGTATGTATAGACTACATTTTATATAAATTTATATTTATTTTATTTTTTAAATAAAAACTCTGAATCCCTGGAGACTAACCCCACAGTGTGCTCCCTAACCTGGTCTCAACTCCCCCTCCACACGCTGTCGCGCCTCTGCTCCAAAACCTTCAGCTTCTCCAGCCACACTGGCGCTCCCGAGCCTGCGCGCAGACTGCCCTGCGTTACCTGCTACCCACCGGTAACCTCCCACGCCCCGTTACCCTGCCTTTCCCCAGAAGGATCCCCAGATCCCCGGCCTTCGAGCTCCCGCATTTTCGCCCCTCTGCGTTCTTGGCAGCGCTCGCCGCGCCCCGCCACCCGCGCGCCCCCGCCGTTTGTCGCGCGCTCGCGCCCTCCGCAGCTGCGCGTCCGGTCGCCCCCAGCGCGCGCCGCCGCGCGGCTCCGCAGACCGGGGGCCGAGCCGGCTGGGAACTTGCCGGCACGCCGTCCCTAGCGAGGCCTGGGGCCGGCGAGGCCGCAGCAGTGGCATGGGCCTGAGCCCGGCCGCCGGGGGCGGGTACAAGCCCCGCCTTCCTAGGTTCCCCCAGTCCCGCCCCAAACCCGCCGTGGGGACCGCCAGTACCCGGCCGAATGGCAATCAACCAGCTCCCGGACGTTCACCTGCGCCCAACTCAGGTGTGCCCCGAATAGGGTCCCTCCCCTCGAGGCCGCCGCAGCCTGTTACCGCGGAGGCTCCTTCTCTTAGACATTGTTGATTAACTGCCTGTTAACCATGAGTGAATATTTCAGAACGACCATTTGTTACTAATCCAATCAAAGCGAGCTGGGCTCCCTCCTTCCTACTGTATGTCAGGCGGAAGTGGGACAGTGATGATAGCCCCCCAGGTAGAGTTAAGAAGGCTCTAGCTCCGCAGAAGCCTCTGCCTTGGGGCCTAGCCCCGAGATTTCTGCGATCTGTGACAGAGACAGCTCTCCCTTCTCATCCTCTCCCGGATTCCGTCCCCGGGGGTTCCAAAGTCTTTCCTTCGAAGATTAACTGAGCCCTCTCCAGCACCTGGTCCCACAACCCCATTCAGTCATCCAAAACGTATCCAGGGCTAACCAGGAGCCAGGCACGCTTCTAAACAAGAGCTCGGAGTCTGCCTTTGCATAGCCGTCAAGGTGCTCGCTTGCTTAAACTCTCCTTTCACAGATTTTACCCCCCAAAGGAGGCAACTGTAGTTTAAATAGCTTTCCCCCTCATGAATTAGAAGAATGCGTGGGATCCCAAGCGTTGGTCCAGCTCCCGCCCAAGCAGTCCCAGCAGGGCACGTTAGAACCAGACAGAAGCGTCCAGCAGGGGTAAGATTCTTTGCATGTAAGACCAGGGTCTTTGGGTGGGAGAAGACTTTTGAAGAGTTGACTTGGATGGCAGTTCTGTAAAACAAATCCTGAAGTGGTTTTTGTGTGAACCAGGCTACCACTAACCGGTAGCGGAAGGCTAGCTTGCTCCTGGATGATAAAAGATGGTACTGGATTTGGGACCCGCTGGCTGCAGGCTGCCTTGGAAGCAGTTTCTAGCCACACGGTCACTCTCCAACCCCGCCCCTCCCGCCCCGAGAACTGAATCGCTTTAGTAGGAGGCTTAAAATACTGACAGTTGGTCTCACTAACGAATGAATGATGCGACCTTCTTGCAAATTTCCTTAACCCACTTTCATTAAAAACATGATGGTTGCCTCTTTTAAAAATTCTGCAGGGCTGAAATTTTGGAGAAGAGTTAAAGCATGGGAAAAGGTAAAGAAAAAGCCATTGCTGAGTAGGTTGTGTGCCAGATAGGTTGAACATATACCCTCTCACTTCGCCCTCTTGACAGGCCTATGAGACAAATATATTGCTATTTTAAAGATAATCAAACTGAGGGTCAGACAGATTAACGTAGTGGCTCAGGGTTGGACAGCAAGCGGTAGAGCTAGGATTCGAACCCAGGTCTTTCTAGCTCCAAAGTATTTCACTTTGCTATACCACCTCACAAGCATATTCTTGCCTTTCGTTTCAGCCCTCTCCTGTAACATAACATTATGTTTTGAGGGACAAAACATACTAATTTCATTCATATTATTTGCAGTTTACAGTGTTGTGGCTTTACAAGCTTTCTCAAAATATGGAGCTAATTATTAGAAGAAACAACTGACAGTTCAAAGGGCTTGCCTCTGGGCAGAGGCCCCTTGCATTTCATTATAAGCTCTTATGTACTGTTTACTTTTTTTTAACAAAATAATCTATGTGCAAGTATCACTTTGAACATTTGAAAAGGATTATTGGAAATTTAAAAAAAAATCCTTGGGGGATGCTCATGCTGGAAACTCAGACTTGTGGGGGGAGGGGGGGGGAAAGGGCATTTATTGAAACCTTAAAATTTGTACCCTCATAATATACTGAAAAAAAAAATCCTGGAAGCTACTCCTTGCTATCATTAGCATTTTAAATAATTGCCAGAAAACCAGTAAACAGAAATTTATTTTGTATGAAAGCTAATGGCTTCACAGAAACAAACTCAAAGGGAAATATTCTCTACAATCCCAAAACTGAAAGGTATCCTAAAAACACAAATCTGCAGTGATTTGAAATTGGAAGTGACTTGGAATCTGATACAGATTTTCCAGTCAGTGTGCAATAGTGTTATTTGTTAACTATGTGATTGCAAAATCATTTAGGGAGAAGTCTGTAGTTATCTTGGAGACCACACCTAGCCAGAAGAGAGCAGAGTTGAATTCAACACCCAAGCCTGAGAGCGAAGACAAGTTAATAAACGAAGCAGCTGAGGTAGGTATTATAAGAATTCTTATCTTTCACCTTCTGGCGACTTCTCTACATATCGCATTTTACTTTATTTAGGCTGTGTCTAATAAACATCCATACTGATTTGGGATGTTACTCACTCTGTTTCTTTTAAGTAGCTTTATTAAGGTGTAATTGACATATAGTAAATTCCACATATTAAAAGTACACAATTTGATACATTTTGGCATATGTATACACCTATGAAACCATCGCCAGAATCAAGATAATGAACATCTTCATCATGTACAAAAGTTTCTTTATGCCTCTTTGTAATCCCTCCCTCTTCCCAACCTACCCCTATCCCCAGGCAACAGTTGATTTGCTTTTTGTCATTATGGATTAGTTTGCATTTTCTAGAGATTTATATAGATGAAATCAAATCGTATGTGCTGTTTTTTGTCTGCTTTCACTTAACTATTTTGAGTTACATCCATGTTATTGCCTGTTATCAATAGTTTATTCCTTTTCATTACTGAGCAGTATTCCATTGCATGGATATACCACTATTTGTTTATCCAATTACTTGTTTTTGTTTTCTTTTTTTTTTCCTTCAGCATATTATGGGGGTACAAATGTTAAGGTTACGTATATTGCCCATGCCCCCCTCTCCCCTTCCATCCGCCCGACACCTGATAAATGTTATTCCTATATGTCCACTTAAGTGTTTATTCGTTAATACCAATTTGCTGGTGAGTACATGTGGTCCAATTACTTGTTGATAAGCATTTGGGTTGTTTCTAGTTTTTGACTATTACAAATAAAGATGCTTGAGTCTCTTTTCTCCCAATTCAGCTTCCCACCCTGGGCGTTCTGAGGTGCTGCCATCACTGCCCTCACTACTGCAGCCATGATCTCCTTAACGGACACCCAGAAAATTGGAATGGGATTAACAGGATTTGGAGTGTTTTTCCTGTTCTTTGGAATGATTCTCTTTTTTGACAAAGCACTACTGGCTATTGGAAATGTTTTATTTGTGGCTGGCTTGGCTTTTGTAATTGGTTTAGAAAGAACATTCAGATTCTTCTTTCAAAAACATAAAATGAAAACTACAGGATTTTTTCTGGGTGGTGTATTTGTAGTCCTTATTGGCTGGCCTTTGATAGGCATGATCTTCGAAATTTATGGATTCTTTCTCTTGTTCAGGGGCTTCTTTCCTGTGGTTGTTGGCTTTATTAGAAGAGTGCCAGTCCTCGGATCACTCTTAAATTTACCTGGAATTAGATCATTTGTAGATAAAGTTGGAGAAAGCAACAATATGGTATAACAACAATTGAATTTGAAGACTCATTTAAAATATTGTATTATTTATAAAATCCTTTGAAGAATATTCAGCACAAAATTAAATTACACGAAATAGCTTGTAATGTTCTTTACAGAAGTTTAAAACGTGTAGCCTACAAAGTACCAACAGCAATTAGCAAAGAAGCAATGAAAACAGGCTTCTAGTCAAGTGATCTAAGAAGTCAGCAAGCAAACTGAGGGAGATGAAATCCATGTTACAATGCATATTGAAACTCTTGAAGGCTATTTGTATTGTTTTACCACAACGTACATTTGTGAAACACAGCCATCCTTAGAGAACTGTGGTGCCTGTTTCTTTTCTTTTTATTTTGAAGGCTCAGGAGCACCCATAGGTGTTTGCTTTTTAGAAATATCCACTGCAATGGCAAAATATTTCCAATTGCACTGTGTCTCTGAAAGTGATGCATGAGTTAGATTGGATTATATCATTTTAATGTATTAAAACCAAGGAAAACCCAGTTTTGAGGTATGAATTACTTTTTTTTTATAAACATGGTTAAAATAAAACTTTTGTCATTCTTCTGAATCTTGATATTTTTAAAACCAGGTGAAAATCTAAACTAGGTACTCTTCATTGTATGCAAAGGTTTACTTTTAGGTCCTAAATTATAGCTGACTAAGCACTTTTTTGGTTAGCAACCACTCTGGAAATACTCCTACTTCTTGGGAATCTGACCTGCTAAGTATCTATATCACTCATTACATGTAAGCATTTAACAAAAAACACTTGACCATGAAGTAGTCTGTTACATAGCTTGTTTCCTTGAATAGTCTTTTATTTAAGATACTAAATGATGCAAACCAAATGGATTTTTCCATGTCACGATTTTTTTTACTTTTTTCTTTCCTTTTTTTTTTTTTTTTTTTTTTTTTACTTTTTTTATTGTAACAGTGGTTTTTATTTTGTTTTTCATAAGTTAAAATTATTAACTTTTGGTAATGTTTACTTTAAGACATGTAACATGTTAAAAGGTTAAACTTATGACTTTTTTAAGGGCGATTCATTTAATCTGAGTTTTCCCTTCTTTTCACCTTTTTCCTGACATACAAAATCATTATGCATGATATATGCTTCATATTCACTCTTCATCTTGAATTAATCAAGAAAATACCTGAGTTCACATGTTAAAGTTATTTCATTGTGATTAAACTGGCTATAGTTTTTTAAAAACATGACACTAAAAAAATAATGTTTTTTTCCTACAATTGCTGATTGACAGTAGGAAACACCAGTTGTTTCTTCTTTAGTTTTCCAGTGGCAGCTTTTGTGGTAGATATAGAACAAATTTCAACAGCCATAGTACTATTTGTTTTACCACTAATGATTGCACTGTTCACTTTTTTTTAACAGTTGCAAAGCTTTTTAATGCATAAAATTAGAATTGAAATTTGTGTTATTTATTTACAAACATGTCCACAAAAATATATTACACCTTGTGTTATTTTTACTTAAATCTGGATGAACAGAGAACACCCAATCTCACTCATCTAAAGAAGGAAAGACTTGGTATATAGTGTAATGATTCAGTCTTGTGGATTACTGTGTTTTTTGGTACTTGCATTTGACTTATGATATCTGTGAAAATGCGATAATATTGACAAATGGAGACTCCTACCTCAATAGTTCATGGAATAATAAGAGTCTAATGTTGTGTCTAATGTTGTTCAAAAGAGTAATATCCTCACTTGGAGAGTGTCAAATATATATACCCTGAGGATTGACTTATATAAGGTACCCTGTAGAACTCTGTTATACATATTTTTGACTGACTCATATTATTTACAGTGGTTAGATAATTCTATCATACCTTTTTAGAGCAAGAACAGTGTCTGTTAATGTAAGGAACATCTGTATTATTTAACTCCTTTGTAGACATGAATTTCTATCAAAGTGTTCTTTGCACTGTTACAGATATCCCTTTTTCAACAACTTAGAAAGCATTTGGACTTGAAAGGATTTGATAATCTCCCAGTCCTTAGTAAGATTGAGAGGCTGGAGCAGTTTTCGGTTTTAAATGAGTCTGCAATTAATATCAAATGTGAGTTTGGGACTGCTTGGCAGCATTGTTATATTTCTTACTCAGAACCCTTGATGAGGCTCTATTTTTAAACATACTAGTCTTCTGATAGAAAACACTATATACATCCTGTTGTTTCTTCCTTTCCAAAATCAGTCTTCTGTCTTTGTGACAAAAATGTACTTTGATTATTTCTATAGAGATGGAGGAAAAGGTCTAATACTACTTAGCCTTAAGTGTTTCTGTCTTTGTTCAAGTGTATTTTCTGTAACAGAAACATAATTTGGAATGTTTTTCTTTTCCCCTTATAAATTGTAATTCCTGGAATACTGCTGCTTTAAAAAGTCTCACCATCAAATTATATTATCTAACAATTGAATATTGTAAATACACTTGTCTTACCTCTCAATAAAAGGGTACTTTTCTATTAAAAAAAAAAAAGATGCTTGAACATTTATGTATAAGTCTTTGTACAGACATTTTTTTCTCTTGAATGAATACCTAGGAGTGAAATGGCTAGGTCATGTGGTAAGTGTATGTTTAACTTAGTGTTTTCCAAAGTGGTTGTATCATTTTATATTCTCACCAGTAGTATATGAGAGTTGTGGTTTCTTCACATACTCATCAGCATTTGGCATGGTCAGTCTTCTAAATTTTAGCTATTTTAATAAGTGTGTAGGTATCTCATTGTGGTTTTAATTTACATTTCCCTAATGACTGATGATGTTGAATAGTTTTTAATGTGTTTATTTGCCGTACGTATATATCATCTTTGGTGAAGTGTTCAACTTTTTTTGCCCATTTTTTCTATTGGTTTGTATGTTTGGAGAGTTCTTCAGAAATACTGTATACAAGTACTTCATCAGATACATACTTACTTTGCAATATTTTCTTTCAGACTTTAGCTTGTCTTTTCAAAGTACATTCTTAAATTTTGATGAAGTCCAGTTTATCAGCTTTTTCTTTTATGAATTGTGCCTTTGCTGTTGTATCTAAGAAATCTTTGCCTCATCCAAGGTCACAAAGATTTCCTCCTGGCTTCTTCTAGATATTTTATTGTTTTAGTTTTTACATTATATCTTTGTTACATCTTGAGCTAACTTTTGTATATGGCGTGAGGTATGGATCAAAGCTTACTTTTTCCCTTATGGCTATACAGTTGTAGCACCATTTGCTGAAAAGACAATACTTTCTTCATTAAGTCACTTTTGCACCTTTGTAAAAAAATCACTTATCTATATACTTGTAGGTCTCCTTCTGGTCTCTATTTAGTTCTATTGATCCTATTTGTCTATGGTGAGGCAAGTACCGCATTATCTTGATTACTGTACCTTTAAAATAACACTTGAAGTCAAGTAATGTTAGCCCTTCAACCTTGTTCTTTTTTTTTTTTTGTGAGACAGAGTCTCACTTTGTTGCCCAGGCTAGAGTGAGTGCCATGGCGTCAGCCTAGCTCACAGCAACCTCAAACTCCTGGGCTCAAGCAATCCTGCTGCCTCAGCCTCCAGAGTAGCTTGGACTACAGGCATGCGCCACCATGCCCGGCTAATTTTTTCTATATATGTTAGTTGGCCAATTAATTTCTTTCTATTTATAGTAGAGATGGGGTCTCGCTCTTGCTCAGGTCTGTTTTGAACTCCTGAGCTCAAACAATCCACCCGCCTTGGCCTCCCAGAGAGCTAGGATTACAGGCTCGAGCCACCACGCCTGGCCAACCTTGTTCTTTTTCAAAGTTATTTTGGCTATTCTAGGCTCTACAAAAAGCCTACTGGGATTTTGATTGGAATTGCATTGAATTTTTAGATAACTGGCATTAACGATATTGAGTCTTCTGAACACTATTCTATTTATTTACCTCCTTTTTCATTTTTCTCAGCAATATTTTATGATTTTCATTTCACAGATAATGCTCATCTTTTCAAAGATTTGCAGATTTTGGCCAATACTTAATATTTTTTGATACTACTGAAGTGGTATTTAAAAATATTTAAAAGAAAAATTAAAATATTTCAATTTCTGATTGTTGTTAGTAAATGGAAATACAAAAAAACTCATTGACTTCAGACTTTTCTTCTTTTTCTATTACAGGTGCTTATTGCTATAAACTTCCTGTGAAGCACTGCTTTAGTGGTGTCCCACAAAATTTAATATGTTGTGTTTTCATTTTTGTTCAATTCAAAGTACTTACTGTTTTCACTTTTGATTTCTTCTTTGATCCATGGGTTATAGAAAATGTTATTTAATTTCCAAATACTTGAAGTTTTTCAAGATCTCTTTCTGTCAATAATTTCTGTTTATTCTGTTGTGGTCAGAGAATATACTCTGTATAACATGAATCCATTTAAATGTATTGAGACCTGTTTTATGGCCCAAATATGGTCCATCTTGGTAGATATTCTGTTAGCTCTTGAGAAGAATGTGTATTCTGCTATTGTTGGGTGGAGTGTTCTGTTGTATAATATAAATATCAGGTCAAGTTGGTTCATAGCATTATTCAGGTCTTCTGTTTACATTTTTTCTATCAATTATATAGAGGAATATTGAAATTTCTTACTATAATTGTGGATTTACTTATTTCTCCTTGTAATTTTATCACTTTATTCTTAATGAATTATAAAGCCCTGTTATTAGGTATATAAACATTTAAGATTGCTATTTTTCTTGATGAATTAACTCTTTTATCATTATGAAATTACATTTTTTTTTTTGAGATGGAGTCTCACTCTGTTGCCTGGGCTAGAATGCCGTGGCAGCAGCCTAGCTCACAGCAACCTCACAGTCCTGGGCCCAAACGATCCTTCTGCCTCAGCCTCTTGAGTAGCTGGGACCTCAGGCATGCGCCACCATATCCAGCTAATTTTTTCTATTTTTGGTAGAAACAAGGTCTCGCTCTTACTCAGGCTGGTCTCAAACTCCTGAGCTCAAATGATCTGCCCGCCTCAGCTTCTCAGAGTGCTAGGATTACAGGCGTGAGCCACCGCGCCCGGCCTTCTCCTCTTTTTTTTATGGATTCTTTTAGGCTATTTCTTATGATTCTGTTTCATTTCATTTGTGGCTTATTGACTATAACTTTTTGTATTTTATAATTTTAATTCTTGTTTTAGTTTTTATATTATACATTTTGGACAAATTACAATCTGCATTCAAGTGATTTTACACCACTCTATGTATAGTATAAGAAGCTTACAATAGTATATTGTGGTCAGTGCCATCCTTCACATGCTGTCCTCCCAACCCTCAGCTCTCACTCTCTTCAATGTACTACCAGCTCCAGGTTTCAGGAGGGGTACATCCACATCTTTTTCCCTAGGCATGTAGCAAAAGAAAATGAAGTTCAGTTTTAAATCTACGATGTAATTCTGCTCTCTGGGTGAGAATCCTGGTTTGGGGAGCCCTCTAGTGGGTGCTTGGCTGCCACTGAATTTCACTTTAGGGCAGAAGAAGAGAGTTGGTTGGGTTGGGAGTGGGAAAGCGGTGGTGGAGCCCTTCAGGTCCTAGCTTTGCCATGTACCTGCTGCGGGACCTTGGATAAAGCATTTCATCTCTCTCGGGCTCAGTTCCTTCCGTGAAATGTTGCAGTGTAGACTGTTTGCTTTTGCCCATAAAAACTCATTCCTGCAAATGGGCAGGACTTCTGGAGTGGCTGAGTGCAGATCTCAGCAAATCCTCTCCCCCAAAGCAAAGATAATGCTGGACAAAATTGCCAAAGACAGCCATTTAAAGACTGGAAATTTGACGAAAGGCATATAACAAATGGAGAAATGTTAACTGAAAAAAGTCTACTGAGGCTTGAAATCTCGGACAGAACAGTGGAAGTCTGTAGTGATTTAGTGCTGCCCCCACCCCTAGCAGCTCTGTGGGTGGGTGGGTAAGTCTGTCTGGGTGGGTGGTGCATGTGGGAGGATTGGCAGTGACAGTGGAGAAAGACCAACTTCATTTGGAGCAAAATGTGGAAAATTCCATGGCCAAAGATGTTGAAAACAATAGCTACCTCACTGGCAAACAATCATGGAAGGCCAAGATTGCAACTAACTTGAGGTTGCTGTATGCATTGGGACAAGCAATAGACCAACAGACCAGCCAGAGACGTAACATAGAAACCAAGCAATGATGCAGTTAATGAGAGTCTGGAAAAGCCTCCAAGTATATCTGGTGGTCTGCAAGGTGCACACACGATCGATCAGGGAGAGACTAGAATGGGCCTAGTGAACCTCTCATTTCTGATGAGGCCTTTTGAATGCAGAAAGTAAACTCTGGGGTAGATCTGTAAAAATCTGGAACTTCGAATGAATTCTCTAAACCATATAGAGATTCATCAGCAAAAAGTGAAGCTTTACTAGCTCAAGGTGTGATTCAACCTCTGGTCAGTCACTGGCTGACCATTACGGTATATTGATCCAGGAAGCCAGGCTTAAAAATAAAAACAAGAAAAAAACTCTAAGCAGATAACTCAGTGGTTGCATACTGTCAGGGAAACAGACATCACAGAATTAGTCCAGGTGGGCCACTAACAAACAACAAACAGCAGTAGCCATCAGCCCTGGTTGGGGAGCAGATCAGAATACAGAGGTGCAATAATACAATACAATACCTAAAATACCTACAATACAATTACCTAAAATGTCCAGTTTTCAACAACAAATTATGAGCTATGCAAAGAAACAGGACACAGTGACCCATACACAAGAAAAAAGGCAGTGATTAGAGAATGTTTCCTAGTGGGCCCAGATATTAAATATAGCAAACAAATGTTTCTCAGCAGTTATTATGAACATGTTTAAAGAAGTAAATGAAAGTGGGTTTAGAGAATTACAGGAAAGTAAAATGGCAATGACTGATCAAATAGAGAATATCAGCAAGGAGCAGCAATTATAAAAAAAGCACCAAATGGAAATCCTGGGGTTGAATAGTACGATGGCTGAAACAAAATATTCACGGGAGTGACTCAACAGCAAATTTGAGTTGCCAAAAAGAAAAATGAATCAGCAAATTTGAAGATGGATCAATAGAGATTATCCAATATGAAAAGCAGGGAGAAAAAATGAAGAAAAATGAACAGCACCTCAGAGGCCTGTGAGAAACCATTGAGCAAATCAACAAATGCATAATGAGAGTCCCAGACAGAGAGAAGATAAAAAGGCAAAAAAACCAGATACCTGTATAAAGAAATAATAAGGGTGCCGTGGCTCATGCCTATAATCCTAGCACTTTGGGAGACCGAGGTGGGAGCATTGCTTGAGCTCAGGAGTTTGAGACCAGCCTCAGCATTCTACCATACACTTAAAGAAGAAAAATTACCAATCTTCCACAAACTCTTCCTGAAAATAGAGAAAGAAATGCTTCTCAACTCATTCTATGAGCCAGTATTACCCTGATATGAAAGCCAGACAAAGATATCTCAAGAAAAGAAAGCTAAAGAATAATATCTCTTACAAATATAGATGTAAAAATCCTCAGAACAATGCTAGCAAATGGACTCCAGTAGCATATAAAAAGAATTATGCACAATGACATAAGTGAGATTTATCCCAGGAATGCAAATTTGGTGTAACATCTCCAAATCAATTAATGTAATATACTATGCCACACAACCTTTTTGGTGTCCCAGTGCATATAATAGTTCTGTTTACACTATACTGTAGTCTATTAAGTGTGCAATAATAGCATTATGTATAAAAAATGTGCATACTGTAATTTAAAAGTACTTTATTACTAAAAAAAAAAAAGCTAACAAAATGAGCACACGCTGTTGGAAAAACAGCACTGATAGACTTTTTGGACACAGGGTTTCCCCAAACTTTCAGCATGTAAAAAAATGCAATTATCTGTGAAGCGCAATAAAATAAGGTATGCCTATACTTACAGAACTATTAGAATTCATAAATATGTTCGGTAAGGATGCAGGATACAAGATTAATGTACAAAAATCAATTATATATATATATATATATATTTTTTTTTCCCCCATTATAGAGCAAGCCAAGACCCAGACCTGGAGACCTGATTGAGATTTTTCGCCTTGGCTATGAGCACTGGGCCATCTACATGGAAGATGACTGCGTGGTCCACCTGGCTCCCCCGAGTAAGAGTGAATACACAATTGAATTCTTGATATGGACGTTAGCAAAAGAAATGGAAGCACAGTTAACTACTGTGTTCCTCAGCTGCTGCCCTTTAGCAGTGAAACACTCTGAAGCATTATTGGACCTGTATTTACTGTCTGATGGCTCTCGGTCTCTGTTTACCCATAACCACTGAGTGTCCAGCCCTGACAGTGATACAAATGTAAACAGTGTCCCCCAAGTTCCCTGACCTCCTAGAGCACCCTTTCTTTGAAAATGCGAATTTTAGAACTTGAGCCTCCATTTTGTATTGACAGCTGTTCAACATGTCTTCCCTCCCATTTCCAAGGATTCCCTGGGAAGGGTGCAGATGCTTACCCGTTCTGACTGTCACTTGTTTCCTATTGTCCTCAAATGCTGCTTCCAGCTTCCTGATCATCTTCAGCACCTTCATCTTGACCTTGTCTCCCTGCTGTTCCAACGTCCTCCAGGCTGCCTCACTCTAAATGTGGAGATAGTCCTCCTTTCATTTCTCAAGGCAGCATTAACACAAGGCTGAGATTAAACTTGAGGTTGATTAAATTTTGGTGGAGATTTGATGGGGGGAGGAGGTGGTGATAATAGCGGGCGATTACAATAGCATGGGAAACAACTTTCAACTGAATGTCCAGAACCGCTGGTCACAGTGGTTGCCCCAGGACATGGGACCTGCTAGGGGGAGCAGTTGGGAGATGACGAAGGAGTGAGACTCCTCGCATACTCTTTACAATTTGTATCCTGTGCAAGCATTGCCCATTCAAAATTAAATTAAGGAAGGGCACTGTACCGAAGGCCTTTGGTCACAACTTGTTTACAGCTGTCATCCCTGTGTCCTGTCCTCCTCCTCTGGCCCAGTCTCTCACCTCGCCAGGACCGTTGCACAGAGAAGAGTCCCTTTCTCACTGCCTCTCTCCTCTGTCCCATCCACTCACACCCGTCCCACTTCCTGTCTTGGAGTCTACTCAAAGAATGTAAAAATTCATCTCCACCTCTCCTTTCCAGATGAGGTCCAGGAGCTTCCCTCTTGTATAACCAAAGAGACTATTAACAGTTGTATCTTTCTCTCACCATTGGATCAGATTTATTTTTTAATTTCAAAATATTACAGGGGTACAAATGTTTTAGGTTACATGGATTGCTTATGTAATGCTCGAGTCCTGGGTATAGGTGTGTGCATCACCCAAATAGTGTCCATTGTACCCATTAGGTAGGCTTTTGCCTCTCCTCTCCCCCCTCCCCCTGATTGATTTCCAATGACTTTTACTTCCCTCTGTGTACTTGTGTGCTTATTGGTTAGTTCCAATTTAATAGTGAGTACATGTGGTGTTTGTTTTTCCATTCTTGAGATACTTCACCTAGAAGAATGGTCTTCAGTTCCATCTAGACTATTACAGAAGGTATTAATTCATCTTTTTTATGGCTGAGTAGTACTCCATGGTATACATATACCACATTTTATTAATCTACTCATGAATTGATGGGCACTTGGGTTGATTCCACATCTTTGCAATTGTGAAGTGTGCTGCAATAGACACTCAAGTACATGTGTCTTTTTGATGAAAAGTCTTCTCTTCCTTTGGGTAGATATCCAGTAATGGGATTGCTGGATCGAATAGTAGGTCTACTTTCAGTTCTTTGTGGAGTCTCCATACTGTTTTCCATAGATGCTGACGTGGACGCAGAGAGAAAAGTCTTTCTTTGAGAATGAATTCTGCCCTCTCTGTTTCTGAATGCTGAATTGTCTCCCTCCAGCTTTTGTAAAATCAGCAGATTTTCCTCAAATACACAGGAAAAGAACAAGGAATACTTCCTGTTCTTGGACAACTCATGGTGGGGGAGGGATGGTATACATATTTACATATCCATATGGTTGTAGCAGAAAAAACGGTCCTGGTTTTAAATGACCACCCCCCCCAGCCTTGGGCAAGTTCCTGACCCTCTAAGAGTCTCTGTCTCCTCTGAGGATTAAAGGTGATAATATAGCAATCTTCAAACATTTGAAATCTGGGGAACTCTATTTTCAAACGAACCCTTCTTGAGAATCCCTACCTTTGAATAGAGATAACAACCAAGTGGCTGTAGACGGAAGCTGGTGGTATCGGGTCCCATGCAGAGCCCTGTCTGCCTGGCTTCACCTGTGCCCCTGTAGTGGCCGCAGAGGGAGCATGTCATGGAACCACCCTGACATGTACATGATAGCACCTTAACCAGGAACTGACACTTACATAGAGGGTGATCATTGCACACTTGTGAAGATCACTGAAGTCTGGTTAGGAAACAAGACCCAAATCCTAGGGCTTGGGCAGGTCACTACAGCACAGCCCGGGGCCACATGGTAAGGTACTTCTAGAGTTTAATAAGAAAGAGACTCCTGAGGAAGTTGAGAGTGGGGAGTACAGTGAAGGGCAAATGGCTTCTTGGGAAAGTTAGTTCTTTGCAGTTCATTTAACTCAACTCTCCCCACCCCGCCACGCCTTTTATTATTGATGGTGAGAACAAGCCCACAGTGGAAGTGGAAGGGGCCTACCCAAAGTCTTAGACTGAGCTGGTGCTACTCCTTGCACTTTCCAACTTTTGTTTTTGGTCTCTAGATGAGGAATTTGGGGTCTGCAGCATCACTTCTATTTTTAGCAACCGGGCTGTTGTGAAATACAGTCGCCTGGAGGACGTGCTGCACGGCTGCTCCTGGAAGATCAACAACGAGCTCGATGGCACGTACCTGCCCCTGCCTGTGGACGAGATCATGCAACGTACGAAAAAGATGGTCAACAAGATGGTGCAGTACAGCCTGATCGAAGGGAACTGTGAGCACTTTGTCAACGACCTCAGATACGGCGTGGCCAGGAGCCAGCAGGTGTGTCCCCATTTGCCCTGATCCCCTGGAGCTTTCTTGGAGTTTGTCATCTCAGTGACCAGAATGGCAGTCAGTGGTGTCATCATATTATTTGCTGTACTGATAGGGCCTTCTATTTCCACAGGACTTTAGGGTTCAGGAGCTATTTTCACCTCTATTAACCTACGGAGGAGCAGAAAAGGAACTGGGCTGATAGTAAGACCACCGGGTTGGAGCCCCAGCTCAGCTATTAAGTGGGGGGTCTCCCTGGTCAAGCCACTTTATTTCTGAGTCTGTTTCTTCCTTTACAAAACGGGATGGGTGGAGATTGCAAACTATTGGCCTATGGACCATATCTTGGATTTGTATTACTTTTTTTATTTGAATTATTTGTCAACATTTAAAAATAGAGAAATTTAAATAAAAGACCTGGATTCTCAGCTTTTCTTGAGCAGCCAATTGACGAGGCCACTGGGTCGTCATTCCTGTTCTCCGATACTCTGTGGGGCTGCACTGTGGCTCCGTGACCCCCCGCCACGCCACACAGGGCGGTGGTAAATTAAATATGGTACAGTACACAAGAAAGGGCTCTGAAAGCCTAAGTATCTGCAACAGTTTGGGCTGCTCCTGTTAATAGGTGATTCTTACTAAAACCCCATGAGATGAGCAATGGAAGTGTTTATTGTTCCTCTTTGAATAGATGAAAAAATATCAAGGAAGAACATAATCGTTTTATGTTTTTTCTATGTTTCTTATATTCTCTGAACAGTCTGGGCTCAAATCCCAAAGTTGGTCTCTCTACTCTTGCCCTCCCATCTCTCAGTGCGCACCGGTGGCTTCTGTCCACCCCGCGCCCCCCACCCCTTTACTTTCTGCACCCTCTCCTAGCCTGTATTCCATTCTCGTTAGGCCTTGCTCCGGGGCTAGGGCCTCGGCGGGCTCTAGTGTGAGGAACCTCCCATCCCATGAGCATTTGTGCCTGAAAAGTGACCCCAAGGACCGAGGGCATTGCAGGAAGCCCTCTGAAAAAACCTGGGCCCAGGAGTCATGAGACCCAAGCCCAGAGCTGAGCTTGGACACCACTTCACCGTGTGGCTCTGTCCAAGTGAGTCACCCTCCCTGGCTCTCAGATTCCCCTTTTGTAGGATGAGAACCTCAGTGGCTGTGTCACTCTGAGCCCCATGGTGGAGGCAGACCCCGGGCTGAATGGCTCTGAGGGAGGAAGAGGATGCAGTCCTGGCTTCCCTTGGTCTCTCGCAGCTCTGGGCTTTTGGAAACATAGGATAGCACAGGCTGCTTCCTCTTTTAGGAAGAGACTCTAAGCAGGCTCGTTCCTGAATGGGAATGGTGGGGTGGAGGTAGGAGAGGGTGCAAGCCTGGGACTGACTGTCCTGGGACTCTTGTGCTTTGCAGGTAGAACATGCCATGGTGGAAGGAGCGAAGGCTGCAGGAGCAGTTATTTCAGCTGTCGTGGATAGCATAAAGCCTAAATCACTAACTGCCTGAAGGGGCTGACAACTCCAAGTAGAGAAAGAGCTACGCAAAGAGAACATGCCTCCTTCCCTCCCTTTGCTTTCCTCTGTCAATGGCCCTGGTTAAGAAAATTGTGAGCTTCTGGAAAAATCTACAATGTATCCAATTACCCCTCCAGAAATACATCTACTGTATGTGGTCATAGACTCAAGGACTTTGATGATGGGAAGAATTAATATCTATTGGGTATCTATTATGTGCCAGGCACTGTGCTAGGCATTTCATATACTTATCTAATTTTACTCTCTTTGTAGGAAGGAGTCTTGCTTGTTTCTTAGGCTGACCTTGGTCTTTGATGCTTGAATGCCATCAGAAACACCCTGGAAACCTCTGCCAGAACACTTCCAGTAATGAATAACTCTTTCCAGAATTCTTTTCATTGAATTAAAATACCTCTGGTTTCTTTCCATTTATCTTAATCCTGCCCTTTTCGACCCACAGTAGTGTAGTTTGGGTTTGAAGGGAGGACTTTAAGAAAAACTGTTGAGTAGCTATTCAGGGGTCCACTTTACCTTAATCTAGAAACACATATCCCAAGAAATATTTTCTTTTTAAAATTATACATCAAATTTATTCTTTATTGTTTAAAAATCCTTGATTGAA
Organism: Mirza zaza; assembly: GCA_008750895.1. Taxonomy (NCBI): domain Eukaryota; kingdom Metazoa; phylum Chordata; class Mammalia; order Primates; family Cheirogaleidae; genus Mirza; species Mirza zaza. Next base: position 60,184 of record VSMD01016984.1, read on the forward strand.
AGTGTCATTGATAAAACCATTCATTTTGCTTTCCTATCTTATAATTACCAAAATATTTAAAGTTTCTATTTTCACTGATTTTAGATGAATACTTAAACTAATTTAATCAATTGGCCTTTTCCATGTGAATGAGAGAAAGCAAGGAGTGGTTTTTATGTTTTGAAGAATGTTGACATGGTGACAGGTCTGAAATTATGGCTAGGGATTGTAGTGCCAGTTGAGAGCTGAGGCCACCCAAGAAAGCTAGAGAAGGGTTCTCTTATGGCTCTGGGGACACCTAGAAAATATGAAGAATGTGGAAGAGGGCAAGATTGAACCTTCAAAGTGTTTCAGCTCAGATGTGTTGGGTTCTCCCATGACCTTTTCTCCTGTTAGGAGAAAATAGACTCTCAATGAAACTCTTCAACTTTTTGCTTTCCATCTTTTCTTTGGCAATCCAAACTCGACTGCCTCTTCCTGTTTCCTAGATGCTGGGGTCTGGGTGCGTGCCTTTGTCTCCCTCTGCCCTCACTTCTGTGAGTCATGACTGTGAGTCATGAAGCCAGTACCTCCAGTTCCTCTTCCCAAAACCCCATCCTTCCCCCAAGCCCTGAAAATTAGCTGAGTTCCCTATACCTCTCCCTTCCATCTCTACCCATCATATGGTCTAGATTGAGACTTCCTTTGAAGCAGAACTCAAGTACCAGAAATGTATATTGTATAAAAGTATATTCCTTTTAGCTATAAATTAACTCAGCTCTGTGTCAGTGAACCCTTTAATTTGAAGATGTCTTTTGAACTCACAGACCATATTAATATTAATGTTTAATCAAACAAACTGGATGTTTGATTAACAGACATCTCCCTGTTACCAAAGAGTATTTAGTAACTTCTAAGCAAAGGACTCACCCATCTCTTGCATATATCTGGGACAGCAAGACGCTTCTCTGGCTTCTTTCCGGTTTGAACCCAGTGGGGCAGAGACTCTCTGGAGCATATCAGGGTTCATGTTTATTCACTCATTCGAAAACCATTTTTTTTTTTTTTTTTTGAGACAGAGTCTCACTTTATTGCCCAGGCTAGAGTGAGTGCCGTGGCGTCAGCCTAGCTCACAGCAACCTCAAACTCCTGGGCTCAAGCAATCCTGCTGCCTCAGCCTCCCAAGTAGCTGGGACTACAGGCATGTGCCACCATGCCCGGCTAATTTTTTTCTATATATATTAGTTGGCCAATTAATTTCTTTCTGTTTATAGTAGAGATGGGGTCTCGCTCTTGCTCAGGCTGGTCTCGAACTCCTGAGCTCTAAACGATCCGCCCACCTCGGCCTCCCAGAGAGC